>JASAON010001626.1:0-108887 GCA_030849065.1 Jaenimonas drosophilae
AGTGCCATCTAAGAAGGTTCGGCCTTTTTTTCTTCTCTTGGTCGGTGTGTTGTGGGCGTGGGCGTGCTGGCGTGGTGCTGTGAGTGACAGGATGGATGGTCCTCCTCCTGCACATTCACTGCCCCACCTGAAGGATCTTGGTGTGTGGCGGTTAGCCGCACCCAAGCAACAAACGATGTAGAATGGGCTGACTCCAGCGTTGGCACACATTCACTCTGCATCTCAGCAGAAGCCATCTCCCCCGGTCTTGTTGTGCATGCAAAGGGGATGGGGAGGTGCGTGGCTTATCGAGTGTGAGGTGGGTGTGTGTGGCGTGAGTGGAGAACAAGCAATCATCTGTATCTGCGACGTGTGTACCTACACACTCAGTTGTTGTTGTTTTCTTATTCCTCTGATTGTTTTTGTCACTTGTCCGCCCTCGTCATTCCCTTTCATTGTTAGCACAAGAAGAGGTTCCAGCGTTGTGTGCGAGGTTGAGTTAGTCCACCTCGTCACCCCCTCCACACTTATCACCACAAACACAATCCAGTGATGCTCCGCAACACCTTCCGCACGGCCGGCATGTGTGCGCCGTCTGCCCTCCTTCGCGCTCCAAAGGAGGCCTTCGTCCGCGGCAAGCCCCACCTCATTATCGGTACCGTTGGTCATGTGGATCACGGCAAGACGACCCTGACCTCCGCCATCACCACCGTCCTCGCCAAGAAGGGCCAGGCCACGGCGATGGACTACTTCGCCATTGACAAGTCCCCCGAGGAAAAGAGCCGCAAGATCACCATCAACGCCACACACGTCGAGTACGAGTCGGAGAAGCGCCACTACGGCCACATTGACTGCCCCGGTCACATGGACTTTGTAAAGAACATGATCACCGGTGCGGCACAAATGGATGGAGGTATTCTTGTGGTGGCCGCCACCGATGGTGTGATGCCACAGACCCGCGAGCATCTTCTCATTTGCAGCCAGATTGGCCTCCCCGCCCTCGTTGGCTTCATCAACAAGGCCGACATGACCGACGACGAGACCTGCGATCTTGTAGATATGGAGGTCCGTGAGCAGCTCGAGAAGTACAAGTTCCCCGCGGAGGAGACCCCCATCATCCGTGGTTCTGCCCTGAAGGCCCTGGAGGGTGATGCCAAGTATGAGGCCACAATTCAGGAGCTCATCGCCAAGTGTGATGAGTGGATCCCTGACCCACCCCGCAACACCGATAAGCCCTTCCTCATGGCCATTGAGCACGTTTACGAGATTGGCAGCGACAAGAAGGCCGTCATCGTCACTGGACGCGTGGACCAGGGTGTGCTGAAGAACAATTCCGACGCCGAGCTGGCTGGCTTCCACACCAAGAAGTCCACGGTGAAGGTGACGGGAATTGAGATGTACCACAAGACCCTTGACGAGTGCCTCCCTGGCGACTCCGTCGGCGTGAGCATCGTGGGTGCCGGTGACACCGTCAACCTCTCCAAGGCCAACGTGGAGCGTGGCATGGTGATGGCCGCACCAGGCAGCACCAACCTCTTCAATCGCCTAAAGGCGCAGGTCTACGTCCTGACCAAGGATGAGGGCGGCCGCCACACCGGCTTTAGCCCCCACTACCGCCCACAGCTCTTCTTCCACTGTGCTGATGTGACGGCTGACCTCAGCTTCCCCGAGGCCGAGGCCCAGCGTGAGGAGCTCAACAAGAAGTACGGCAAGGATGCCGAGGCCGAGAAGAAGAAGGCGGCGGAGATGAAGGAGTTTGAGAGCAAGCTCGTCTGCATGCCCGGTGACAACCGCGAGATGGTCGTCACCCTCGCCTACCCGATGCCCGTACACAAGGGTCTCAAATTCACCATTCGTGAGGGCAAGATCACCGTCGGATGGGGCGCCATCACCGAAACCGTAGGACTTGACACGAAGGTGAGCATTGAGGGCAAGAAGATCGCCGCCAAGCCCGTCACTGGTAAGAAGAAGAAGTAGGCTCGTCCGCCAGACTTGCCACTGATGACCCAAACTGTCCTCCCTCTTGTGTCTGCACCCCCTCTCCCCTATCCCCCCACCACGCACAACAATACCATCATACAAAAATGGAGGAATGGATGGCTCGTAGACGAACATCAACACTCGTCTTGGCCGACGTCCCAGTAGACGAGGTGAGCCATGATGAGGTCGGTGTGTGCGTTGGGCGATGGATGCAGAGTACGAGGGAGGAGATGGTTCCTCAGCTCCTCACCCTCACAGAGCCACCATGGAAGACGCTGCCTGATGCAGCATCCGTGGGACCCCAGAAAAAATGACTGACTTTTTCGTTGTGGGCACGCAAGGGACTACCCCACATGTACGGATGGGTGGATGGAAGGCTCGACGTGCTGGTGAGGAACAAGAGGACAGACATGGCACAGGTGTGTTGTTGTGTCTGCCCCTACCCCTCCCTGCTGCCCACCTCCATCCAGTCAGCTCTTCTCTCTACGCAAGCAACAACACAAAGATAGGATACCTAAGTAACGATAATGGGCCTGGGGTGCGGCGAGACCTGCCGAGTGTTCCACTCACCCCCGCTTCACGCAGGGGGTAGGAGATTCCCATGTACGCTGAAGGAACCACGGCGGCCTGTCTCACCACAACGGCCACCGCACGATATTCGTGCGTCAACCTCTGGAAGTCCATCCAATTCTCAGGATAGGGGTTCNACCCCAACTTCAGCACACACACACACCGTTCCACCGTGTGCGGTTCATTGTCTTGTATCTACGTTGACGCCACCCGCCCACCCACCCTCGTCCTCCTTTGCAGTCTCCGTCTCCTCAGCTACATCGCCATTGAGAACGGAGGTCTGTGTGTGTGTGAGTTCATCACATCAACTTTGCTTCCGCCCCTTCACAGGTGGGCTGCCACATACAAACTTCAACAGCAACAAATAATACACACACACACACACACACACACACAGAGAGATTCATATCTTAAGCAGCACAGTCGCACCCACTCCCGTTCACCATGGACTACCTGCTGGAAACAGCGAAGCAAAGCACCAGCCAGACCGGGTCAGAGTCCGGCGGGCATCGCTTTTTGCCACCCGGCCTACAACTCTACGACCTATGGCGGCGGCGCTCGCGGAGGAGCAAGACCGGATCGAGCGCCGGCACCAGCGCAGCCACGACACCGAGCAGCCAATTCACGATGGAGCGCAGTGACGTGCCCCTCGGTGACGCAGACGTCCCGAACGATGACCGCATGTGCTCCAAGCTCCTCGCACTGGAGGAGCACACCTTGGAGGATGATCGAGAGCGCTCTCACATGCTGGATGCCACCTACTTGGCCCAGCCATCCGCCGCCAACTCCGTCGGCCGCGCCCGGCAGATGACGAGCCCCGCACAGGAAGAGGCCACGCAGTATGCCCGCATAGACTCTAGTGAACTGTGCCGCGATGAGGAGGAGGGGGAGGAGGCCACTCCTCCGGTGCGTTCAAGCGCCGCCTGCTACGCCGAGCCCGGCACCTCCGTGTCCTCCCTCCACGTACGCTTCGATGGAGATGGTTGGGGCCACGTCCTCTCGCACCGCGCCGAGGACCTCCACGAGGCCTTTGTGTGCGACGTGGATGATGTTACGAAGGTGGGCACCCACAACATTCAGCGCGTCCGCTTCGCACTTGGCAGTCTCCTGGCAGACTTTGATGTACATCACCCCTCTGAAGAGGACCCGCTAGACCTGCAGTGTGCCGTGGATTCCCATGACTTCCCCCGTGTGATGGCCTTGTACAGCAGCATTCCAAAGAATGCAGAGTACCAACGGCAGGGGTCGGAGGTGCTCACTCCGCATGAGACAACGGTGGCGCCACTCGCCACGACTCGAAGCATGAGTGCCCGGGAAGAGGATGTGGCCAGAGATGAGGAGCTATCACGGCGCACATTCCTCTCGGCCCAGGATGAGGTTCCGATGGATTCATCCTCCCGTCCTCAGACCGGCATCCGGAGCAGCTCTATGACGATGCAGGATGACCAGCGTGATGGACCAGCACCAACACATCGCGACTCCCTCTTCGAAGCTCCCATGCAAGAAGATGGAGATGAGGATCATGTGGTGGAGGCTTCCTCTGCTGCTGATCCATCGCAACAAGCTCTCTATGCAACAGAAGAAGAGGTGCCACTAGATCCTGACTCCCGCCCTCCAACGGGCGTGCGTAGCGCAAGCATGGTGGCAGACCACAATGGCCCGGAGCGCACGCATCGCGACTCCCTCTTCGAAGCTCCCATGGAAGAAGATGGAGATGAGGATCATGTGGTGGAGGCCACCTCCGCTGCTAATCCTTCGCAACAAGCTCTCTATGCAACAGAAGAAGAGGTGCCACTAGATCCTGACTCCCGCCCACCAACGGGCGTGCGTAGCGCAAGCATGGTGGCTGACCACAATGGCCCGGAGCGCACGCATCGCGACTCCCTCTTCGAAGCTCCCATGGAGGAAGACGGGGATGAGGATCATGTGGTGGAGGCCACCTCTGCGGCTGATCCATCGCAACATGCTCTCTACGCAACAGAAGAAGAGGTGCCACTAGAGACTGCATCACGTCCGCCTACAGACATGCGCAGCGGCAACATGACGGAGGAGCACAATGGCCCGGAACGTACGCATCGCGACTCCCTCTTCGAAGCTCCCATGCAAGAAGATGGAGATGAGGATCATGTGGTGGAGGCTTCCTCTGCTGCTGATCCATCGCAACAAGCTCTCTATGCAACAGAAGAAGAGGTGCCACTAGATCCTGACTCCCGCCCTCCAACGGGCGTGCGTAGCGGAAGCATGGTGGCTGACCACAATGGCCCGGAGCGCACGCATCGCGACTCCCTCTTCGAAGCTCCCATGGAAGAAGACGGGGATGAGGATCATGTGGTGGAGGCCACCTCCGCTGCTGACCCATCGCAACATGCTCTCTTCGCCAATGAAGAGGAGGTGCCACTAGAGACTGCATCACGTCCGCCTACAGACATGCGTAGCGGCAACATGACGGAGGAGCACAATGGCCCGGAACGCACGCATCGCGACTCCCTCTTCGAAGCTCCCCTGGAAGAAGATGGAGATGAGGATCATGTGGTGGAGGCCACCTCCGCTGCTGATCCTTCGCATCATGCTCACTGTGCAACAGAGGAGGAGGTACCACTGGAGGCTGCCTCACGTGCGCCTACAGACATGCGCAGTGGCAGCCTCGTGGGGGAGGAGGGCCGTACCACAGACCCTGTTATGGTGGATGATTCCATGCAGCGCCCACGCTCGGCCTACGTAGACCGAGGTGCAGAGGCGGAGCTGCGCGGCGATGGAGGTGTGCAGGGCATCTGTGTGGAGGAGGACGCCGCGGCTGACGTTCCGCCGGAGACGGAGAAGGTCGTGCCCATTCATGACTCCGTTGCACAGTACGTGCAGTACGCCAAGGCACAGCATGGCCTGCAAGACACCATGCCCAGCATGTACGCAGACTCAGCAGAGCGAACCGTTGTCATGCCAGGGGAGGAGCCCGCGGGAGAGGCGGACGCACCACAGGAGTGCGACGACACTGTGGCACCATCTGTGCCATCGGAAGAACACCACGCGGATGCAGCCGAGGTTGTCGCTGAGCCAGAGACCCAGGAGGACGCCGATGCGGCCGAGGTTGAAGCTGAGCCAGAGGCCCAGGAGGACGCCGATGCGGCCGAGGTTGAAGCTGAGCCAGAGACCCAGGAGGACGCCGATGCAGCCGAGGTTGAAGCTGAGCCAGAGGCCCAGGAGGACGCCGATGCGGCTGAAGCAGAACCTGAGCCAGAGATTCATGAGGAGGACGATGTACCCGGTATTGAAGCGCTGCCTGATGACGAGGAGAACATGGAACCTGATGCTCACTCTCATCCAGATGATGAAGTGTTGGACGATGGCAGCTACACATATCCATTGCGGACGACGCAGCACAACTGCTCCTTTGATGGAGATGAGTGGGATGTGGTCCTTGAGCGATTTGGTGATATGCTTCCATCCATCTTCAAGCAGGATGCCGCAAACGGGTGCAAGCTGGACCAACATGCCGTACGTGATATGTCATTTCAACTTGGCAGTCTGCACATTCACTTTGGTGTGGAGCACGATCATGCCGCGCACGAGCTGGATGAATCACTCTCCAGGCATGACTTCCCACTCATGACGAAGCTCTACGAAATGCGGCACCTTCCTCTCCCGATGGTGAAGCGTGCGTTGGTGGAGGCTGGGTACCAGCCTGACGCCCACTCGCAGGATGCAGATGTAGCATCCCGAACCTCTCTCACCTCCCCGCCCCCGCCAACCACAACAATGCCCCACACCCCTCACGAGCTGGCCTCGTGGACGGAAGAACCCAAGGCTGACACACCAACCTTCCGAGCCTACGCCCTCACTCCCACCTCTGCCCGAAGCAGAGGAATCAACTCACCCAACATGAATGACTGCTGCATCCACCACGGCCTCCGCAACGCTGGCATGACGCCCAGCTGCACCAGTGATGACGATGACATGTATACGGACACCAACTACACCCGCGATGAATGCCTCACCCGCTTCACCGATGACAGTCGCCTCCCAACCGCACATCAGCCAACACCAGCCACCTCCGCAGAGCGCCGCATTCCTGCACCGCCTAGTGTTGCCCAAAGCCCACGGCCCGACCAGCGCATCACTCCGAGCCCACACAGCGCCGCACAGAGTCCTAATAAGGACAACACATACAGAATCCCGAGCGCTCTGCGCAGCCCCCACAAGGAGGCTAGCGGCGTTGTGAGCCCTGACAGAGCCAGCTCCCGCAAGGAGCCCAGCGGTGTCATCAGTCCCAAGAAGGAGGCTAGCGGCATTGTGAGCCCTGACAGGGCCAGCTCCCGCAAGGAGCCCAGCGGTGTCATCAGTCCCAAGAAGGAGGCTAGTGGCATTGTGAGCCCTGACAGGGCCAGCTCCCGCAAGGAGCCCAGCGGTGTCATCAGCCCCAAGAAGGAGGCTAGCGGCATTGTGAGCCCTGACAGGGCCAGCTCTCGCAAGGAGCCCAGCGGTGTCATCAGCCCCAAGAAGGAGGCTAGCGGCATTGTGAGCCCTGACAGGGCCAGCTCCCGCAAGGAGCCCAGCGGTGTCATCAGCCCCAAGAAGCAGGCTAGCGGCATTGTGAGCCCTGACAGGGCCAGCTCCCGCAAGGAGCCCAGTGGTGTCATCAGCCCCAAGAAGCAGGCTAGTGGCATTGTCAGTCCTGACAAGGATGCCAGTGGTGTGAGCAGCTCTGATCCAACCAAATCGAAATCGGACGAAACTGCCCTGCGTAGCCCTGACAAGGCAAGTCGCCATGAAGCGGCGAGTGGCCTCCGCAGCCCCTACCAGGAGGGTAGCGCCGTCTTGGTAAGTCCTGACCGCGGCAGCTCACGAAAGGCAGGTGGCATGCGCAGCCCCGATGCTGGCAGCAGTCGTGGTGCGGCCGGTGGCCTCCGCAGCCCAGAGGGCGGTCGTGAGAGCCAAGGACGTCTGCGGTGCGCCCAGCCACGCAACTATGACGCCACCATTCATTCCTGGGTGAATGCGGAGAGTCGCGACGTACATAGTCGTCGCTCCGCACGTCCGCCGCCGGAGATTCACTGCGTGGAGCCGGTCGCGGTGCCTGGATCCCCTGATGGCACCATGCGGTCCTGCTGGAGCGCCAAGGGGGCCGTGGAAGAGGCGGCAGATCGGCGGAGGAACTCACGGCTTCTTTCGCCGCGGCTCTCCCCAGCCCCTACGGAGCAGGCGGTGGCAACAACCATTCCAGGTGGCATGCGGGATGCGATGCAGTGGTGGTCCACGGAGGAGCCCGCAGAGGCACCCGTTGTGCAGCAGGCACGTTTGGGTGCGGGCAATGTCATTCGTGGCGGCGCGGGCGGGCCAGAGTCCACCCGGGTACTGATTCACTCCAACACAGGTGCGACGGTGATGGCCTACCCTGAAAATGTGTTGGCCATTGGTGCGGCACCGGGGCAGGTGGCCCTCACCCCACGCGCGTTGGCCTTCAAGCGAGAGGGCATCGCGCAGGATCGATCCTGATAAAGGTCTGATGGAGCGATGTGTGGTGAGCGGGTGGGATAATCATGAGTTGGGGAACGCATCCCCACTCATCCGTGCTCCTGCCACTGCTTTTAGGGGGTCTCACGCTCCTCTTCTTTATGTTGGACCCTGATGGTTATACCCAGTGCATTCACGTCATTTCGCGTATCTATGTATCTATGTGTGCGTGTGTGAGTGAGAGAACACGTCGTCATGATGGTGGTTCTTCGTTGTGGTTGTTGTTGTTGTTTCTAATTATTTTCTTGTTCGGCTGTGCCTTGAAGAGCGCAAGTACAGTTGCTGGGGCTGGGTGCCGACACTCTGCTTCATGCACCTCCGTCATCACGGCAGAGGTGCATGGGCACACAACACACACACACACACGCATCGCTCTTAACCTGCTGCGACTTTTTTTTTGTGCTTCATGTCATGCACACACGCTGGAGGGAAGAGGCACTCGATACCCCCTCCAACTAAGAGGAGCAAAGCCCCCCTTTTCACCACGTTTAGCGCCGCATCCAAGATGACATGCGTTTATCTGCACGCGTGTGTGCTCACGTGGGACCACATGAATAGCGCCGATATGGGAACCTAGAAGTGTTGTTCCATCATTCTTCATCATCATCATCATCATCATTTGTATTTTTTTGTGTGGGGCGACCCCAAACACTCCACTATAGGGAGAGGATCTGCAGGCATATGCCTTTGCACCGGAAAAACGTGGATGTGCAGACGGAATAGTTTTCCAATCCCACAATTCATGCGTGTGCCAAGTGTCCTCCTTCCCATCCTCCTCTTTCCTCCTCCCTCTCTCACACACTCTCTCTCGCTTGGTAGTTGTGCTGAACCACGTACCCACACACACACACCCGCACTCACGCAGGTGGGTAGATTCAGCTGGCACAGACAGCCTCACAGCCACCAGCCCAACAAACACACGTGGGGTTGGGTCTTGATGGAGAAGGAAGCGGCCGAACGCGTCCCGCCCGGACTTGCGTGTCGCGCGCTGTGGAAGGTCCAGGCGCTCGACCCCTCCGCCTCCATGCGGCAGATTGATCACGATAGTGAAGCAGCAGCGGATATCATTCTTCTGCACTCGTGCAGCACACGTCGTCGGCTGGGGATGGGGCCCTCGCGACAGTCCACCTCCAAGAGCGGAAGTGGGGCTGACGGTGGTTCAGGCCAGAAGAGTCTCGTGCCGCAGCGGCGGTACGACGGTGCCTCTCCGCCCGCACGCTTCTCGCCCGTGGAAGGGGAGCCCATCACCTCCCCATCTCTCACCTTCAATGAAGACTCACGTCTGTCGTGGCTCCGGCCCGCACAATCGCCGCCTGTGGCGTCTATGATGCGGCCGCGCCTCGCCTCCTTCGCCTCCCAACGGAGCTGCTCCACGGACGGCGCCACCTCAGCCTCATCTGGCGTGTTGCGAGATGAACATGGAAATGTGGTGCGCGTCGTTGTGGGGCGAGCAAAGGGGGTCCTGCTGGGTGGATCGAGCATGATGGAGTCTGCGCAGTTGCCGAAGTTGTTGGATGCGTTTGGTGGTGCGGCATGGGCGGCCTCCCTCGCGGGCTCCTTCGTCAGCGGAGGCGAGCGAGGAGCGGTGCCACCACCACTGCCACCGATACGACCACGCACCACAAAAAGCAGCTCGAGATCCAGCTGAGGACGATGGCTGGCATCACACACACACACAACTCTCTATCTCTCCTTCTCCCTCCCTCCCCTCTCCTTCCTCAGCCTGCTCTCCTGTTGGTGTGTGTGTGTCAGGTGCAGGGCAGTGAGCTCTAATTTGCTTCATCTACTGATACATCCATGGTGTAGCCGCAGGAACTTCTGCATCCAACAATAATACCAGCGTGCACACACACGAATGAAAAAAATTGTTTTGTTGTTGTTATTGTTGCCGTGTATGTGTGTGTGTGAGTGGGTCGTCGCACGCGAGATAGCTTTTTCATGGATTGATTGTTTTTCGAGCTTGGTGGCTGCGGTATCTCTTCACCCACGTCGATGGAGAGTTGCCGCAGCCTCCTCCCCACCCCCACACACACACACACATGCATAACATCCGCCACACGATGGCAATGTTTCAATGACTTTATTTTTTTTTTCGGTGACGACGAATGTCCGCAGCGACGCACACACGTGCGCGAGTGTTTTTTGTTGTTGTTGTTTCTTTTCCTTGATCATTGCCCTTATAGGTTCCCGTAGATACCGCCCCCTCCTCTCCTGCATCCATCGAAATGCAATTCCGAACGGCACCCCTCTCTCTCTGCCATCGTCTTGTGTTGCTGTGTTTGAGAATGTGGGCAGTAGAAGCCACGCACAGGCACAAGGCATGCGGAGAGAGTAGGAAACAACACGAGGAACAGAAAATGATGGGTGCATACGTCATACCGACTCCCGAATGATGATGTATGTTCTTTTCATGATCAGTTCTTCGATGTTTGTGTGCGTTTCTTCTTTTTTGTTGTTTTTTGCTGTTCTTGACGATGTGTAAAAGTGCCACTGGTGATAATCCTCACTATGTGCGCGCTTCCTTAGTATGTGATGTTGGAAGAAGGATGTGTCAGATGATAATGGAACAAACTTCCTCTTCTCCTTCTTGTGATGGTGTTTTGTTGATGAGGTGGCGCGCGGCACCACTCATTGCTGGCAAGATCGTCTTGCTCATGCCGAAGCTGGTGGGTCGTGGAAGGACAGGCTTCGAGCATAGCTGCGTTTGGCTTCATTTTTTTCTTTTCTTCAGCGTGTCTTTGTAGATGTTGTTGGAGCACAACAACCTGCCGCCGTGGTGCTCGTCATGACGAGCACATAGACAACACGGAGTTGGTGCGTTGTGCGTGGGTCGGCACCCGTTGACCTCCATGGGTGTTGTGCTACTCATGTGTGTGGAGTAGATGAAGGAGGTCTTCTTGTCTTGATAAGTCCTGAGTTGTTTGTTGTATTTTCTTCTGTGGTTTGCTGAACATTGAGTGGATCATGTGCGTCGCTCCACACACTCACTCACTCTTTTTTCCCTTTCCGCGTTCCCTCCATCCTATACAGTCGGTTGTGTGTTACAGCCACTTGTGGTAGGCATTGGAATGATCCTCCTGTTTTGTGTGCACTTCATCCACTTGTGTGGGGGTCCTAGGAATCCCGTCCATCTCCCTCTTCTGAATGATGCCGATGATGATAGTCATGACTGCGTTCTCCCTTCTCTTCTTCTTGTTGTTGTTATGAAGTTCTATATACTCTGTGTGAGAAGGTGCCAGCACCTGCTCTTCCTCACCGCCCTCAAGCGAGTTGTTGTTGGTTGGCCTCGTACAGGCAGCGAACACAGCGCGTGCGTGGGCCCGAAAACACACACACACACACTAGGAGAACGGAAACAGCTTCCACCGCGGTGCAGAAGTTGTTCCTCGTGTGATCTTTTTTTTGTTGTTTCTTGATTATATCCCCCTCCTTCTTCTTGCTTAGAACACCCACGCATTGCCCCAGACGTACCTCCGTATACATACACATACACACATTCACGCTCTTCACGTGTCTGTGTTGTAGTCGTTGTTGTTGGTTTTATTTGGAACGGAGATACAGTCGCGTGTGGTGGCTAGAACAAACAACAACAACAACACCAACAACACCGCCTTCACCAACATCAACGGACCCCCGTTTCGTTCGCCCATGAACGCGACCGGCAACTCCGACAGCGGGCAGCTCCCCCCGGGGCTGCAGCTCTTTGATTTGTGGAAGCGAGAGACGCTCCAGCGGCAGAAGCACTCCGCACGTATGCCGAGTACTGCCGGCACCGCCTCCAACGTGGATGATATTCTCTTCCAGCCCACCCCACGACGCTTCAAGCAGCGTCGCCCGCGCTCGCAGCACCGCGCTGAAGACACCGCCACCGCCGATACCGCGCCAAAGCCCGCGACGTGGTCCGACGATGGCGCATCAACGCCCGACATGGATGCAATGCCGCGGCCTGTGATGGCGTACCAACGCCCCGCCCCCTCCACCTCCGTCTCCTCCTTGACGGAGGATGAAAGCGAGAAGTCAGCTCCATCGGGTGCCTTGCGCGATGAGGATGGCAATCTGGTACGTGTCGTTGTTGGCCGTCGCAAGCAGCTTCTTCTTGGCAGTGATAGTTCCAATGAGTCTGGCAAGTTGCCGCGTCTGCTGGACTCGGAGGGCCATGTGCGCGAGGATTCCGTGGAGATACCCGTGGATGACTTTGGAAGCAGCGGGTTAAGAACCCCGGCCGGTGCGGAAGACGCCCTCATTGGCAGCTCCAAGTACCTCAGCCTCCTGAATACGGGCTCCTCCGCCTCGTTCCGGCGCATCGCCGAGCTCACCGCAGAGGCACTGCGCCGACGCCGCCAACGCGGCAACTCACCATGCTCGGAGCGCCGCTACGCCGTGGATTCTGAGCCGATGTCATGCGCGTCCGAATCACACGCCAGCCTCTCCACGAGTGGCAGTCTTCTCCGGCCCATGATCGTCTCCAGCCATCACTGCGACTTCCCCGGTGATTGGGATTGGCTCGTGACGAATCGGCCATCGATTGTGCAGCAGACCTTCGCACGTGATGCCGCCGATGGATGCCGGCTGAAGCCGCACAGCATCCACAACATTTGCTTCAGCCCGGCCGGTGCCGTGGATTTTGACGTGCACCACAGCGACACCATCCCAACCTCCACCGTGAAGGAGTTGCTGCATGAGCACAACTACCCGCTTGTGTGGGCCCTGTTGGCCTCTCACCGCGACGGAGAGTCGGACGCAGGCTCGGCCGCAGATTTGTGGGGCACGCAACAGACGGACTGCGCCACGCCCGTCGCCCACCTCCTTCGCGATCTGCCCGAAGGCGATCAGATGTTGTGGCTCACCAACCCGAGCGAGGCATCGATGCCACACCCGATGGATCTCGTGGACGAGCCACTGCGCGACTCTGTGCCACGCCAGCCACGTCTTCTCACCGTGGATGAGGCACCCATGGCCTCCCTTGGCTCCTCGCAGGAGCTGCGGGCCTCCAACAACGGGGCCGAGCTGGGAGGTTCCAAGTCCGTGAGCGAGCTCTGGAACACCGTCTCCACAGATCGAAGCCTCCCACTCGCACGCCACCTCATTCACTCCTCCATCCAGCAATCTGCAGGATGCCTCTTGGCCGCCTCGCGCTCGATGCCGACCGATGCGGTGTTGCACCAGTCCATACACAACTTCGTGGATGAGGATGAGGTTCCGCTGAGTGAATCCGCACAACGTCCAGCTCGGCGTGCCATTGGTGCGACGGCAGACTTGCCTAGTGCGGCCGATTCCGTCGTGCTCCACAACAATGGCCTCTCTGACCACGCACAGTTGGTACAGAGCCTTAGCATCCTCTTCAACACCGTCATGTCGGATGATTCTATTCCACTGGCGCGCCGTCTTATTCACTCCTCCATCCAGCAATCCAATGAGCTCCGTCAGCTCCTCTCGCGTAGCATGGCCAGCGATGATGTACTCCGCACCTCACTGAGGAACTTCCTCGATGAGGATGAGATCCCTCTCAGTGAATCCGCGCAACGTCCTACTCGACGAGCCATTGGTGCCACGGCAGACTTGGCCGCCTCCTCCGATGTGGTGCTACTCCAGAACAACAAGCTCACCGATCATGCCCAGCTGGTGCAGAGCCTCAGCGTCTTGTGGAACACCAACGCTACCGAAGGAGGGCTGCCCACCGCAGCGCAACTCATTGGCGATGAAGATGGTGTGAGCTACGTGCTCATGGGCCCGCAGGTGGAGCCCACGGAGCTCCACGTGCTGGACTCCGTCGTTCTGCACCCGCGGGATTCCGTGGAGGAGCTCCGCAAGGGCTTCAGTGGCAGCCAGCTTGGAAGTATGGCGGACGCTGAGTTTCCCTCACGCGCGCTGGCCCACTTTGGCGATGGCGATGATCAGCGCTTGTGGGAGTCCATGGCATCTGCCCCGGTGGCACAGCCGCTCTACTCCACTGCCGTGGTGCCCGCCGCCGCTGCCGAGGCTCTTCCGACGCCCGCCGCCGTCTCAACACACGATTTGTGGCGCTCCTTCATGACCTCCAACGTGCCCGCGGCAATTCCGATGCACGAGGGCGGCGCGGACTCACTCCAAGCGACGCAGCTCCGGCAGATTCTGGAGTCTCAGGATCTCGGCAACGATGATGATCTGCACACCATCGTCATGGATACGAAGGATGGCCACCCCACCATTCGGCGAACATCGATGCCATCCAACGCCCTGTGGAACTCCATGCTCACGGCACCCAATGTAGTACCTCTGCATGAGTCTGGCAATGTGGCCGAGGTGGCTGCTCCCGCAGAAAACGAACTCCGCTCAGCCGGCCAGCAGGAGCTGTGGAAGTCCTTCATGACCTCCAACATTCCATCTGCTCTAGCGCTGCAAGAGGCTGGTGCGGAAGATATGCCCGTGCGGCAGCTTCGGGAGATACTCCTCTCTCAGGAGCTTGGCAACGATGATGATCTGCACACCATCGTCATGGATACGAAGGATGGCCATCCTACCATTCGGCGAACATCGATGCAATCCAACGCCCTGTGGAACTCAATGCCCACCTCGCCACACGTAGTACCTCTGCATGAGTCTGCGGGTGAAGTAGTACCTCCAGCGGATGGCACCCTGCACTCCGCCGCACAACAAGAGCTGTGGAGATCCTTCCTCACCTCCAACATCCCCTCCGCCCTCGCTCTGCGCGAGGCTGGTGCGGAAGATTTGCCAGTCCGACAACTTAGAGAGATTCTTGCCTCGCAAGAGCTCGGTGATGATGATGATCTGCACACCATCGTCATGGATACGAAGGATGGCCATCCTACCATTCGGCGAACATCGATGCCATCCAACGCCCTTTGGAACTCAATGCTCACGGCACCCAATGTAGTACCTCTACATGAGTCTGGCAATGTGGCCGAGGTGGCTGCTCCCGCAGAAAACGAACTCCGCTCAGCCGGCCAGCAGGAGCTGTGGAAGTCCTTCATGACCTCCAACATTCCATCTGCTCTAGCGCTGCAAGAGGCTGGTGCGGAAGATTTGCCCGCACGGCAGTTGCGAGAGATTCTTGCCTCCCAAGAGCTTGGCAACGATGATGATCTGCACACCATCGTCATGGATACGAAGGATGGCCACCCCACCATTCATCGGCCATCTATGCCATCCAACGCCCTTTGGAACTCAATGCTCACGGCACCCAATGTAGTACCTCTGCATGAGTCTGGCCATGTGGCCGAGGTGGCTGCTCCCGCAGAGAACGAACTGCACTCAGACGGTCAGCAGGAGCTGTGGAAGTCCTTCATGACCTCCAACATTCCATCTGCTCTAGCGCTGCATGAGGCTGGTGCGGAAGATATGCCCGTGCGGCAGCTTCGGGAGATACTCCTCTCGCAAGAGCTCGGTGATGATGATGATCTTCGCTCCATCAACATGGATACGAAGGATGGCCAACCAACCATTCATCAGAAATCAATGGAATCCAACGCCCTGTGGGCATCGCTGCTCACGGCACCCAACGTAGTACCTCTGCATGAGTCTGCAGGTGGTGCGGAAGTAGCACCTGATGATGGCACCCTGCACTCCGCCATGCAGCAGGAGCTGTGGAGATCCTTCCTGACCTCCAACATCCCCTCCGCCCTCGCCCTGCGCGAGGCTGGTGCGGAAGATATGCCCGTCCGACAACTTAGAGAGATTCTTGCCTCGCAAGAGCTCGGTGATGATGATGATCTTCGCTCCATCAACATGGATACGAAGGATGGCCATCCTACCATTCATCGGCCATCCATGCCATCCAACGCCCTGTGGAACTCAATGCTCACGGCACCCAATGTAGTACCTCTCCATGAGTCTGGCGGCGCTGCGGAAGCTCCACTGCCATCAGATGGCACGCTGCACTCTGCCGTGCAGCAGGACCTGTGGAGGTCGCTGCTCACCTCCAACATCCCCTCCGCCCTCGCCCTCCGCGACGCTGGAGCTGAGGATATGCCAGCCAACCAGCTTCGCCAAATCCTCCTCTCGCAAGAGCTCGGTGATGATGATGATCTTCGCTCCATCAACATGGATACGAAGGATGGCCAACCAACCATTCATCGCAAATCAATGGAATCCAATGCGCTGTGGAACTCAATGCTCACGGCACCCAATGTAGTACCTCTACATGAGTCTGCGGGTGGTGCTGCCGTAGGACCAGATGATGGCACCCTGCACTCCGCCGCACAACAAGAGCTGTGGAGGTCCTTCCTCACCTCCAACGTGCCATCCGCCCTCGCCCTGCGCGAGGCTGGCGTGGATGCGCTCCCGCTTCGTATCATTCGCGATCGCATTCTCTCCGCGGAGCTCAGTGGCACTCAACACCACCTCTCTTCCCAAGACGGCATCGAGCTGGGCGAGGACGGAGATGGCTTTGCCGCCGTGAAGGTGGCCCATCATCAGCAACTGTGGTCGCGAGAGCTCACCTCCGAACGAAGCCGCACCGCCAGCTTAACGGGCATGGCGATGCATAGCACGCACGCACAGGAGCCAACGGAGCTCTGGAACTCCACCGGCCACTCCCTCTATCCAGAGGCACTTCGTCTAGAGTCATCGGGAGGTGCTTCTGCCAACGCACACCACCTCTGGCGCTCTGCTGAATCCGACGGCAGCGAGCCCAAGGTGATGAGCTTCGGCTCACGCCCACACGCGGTCTACGAGCCACACACACCCTACACGCCGAGCTCCATCATTCGTCGCAAGACGAGCACAACCGTGAAGAGCACCACACACTTTGATGAGTCGGTGCCAGTGACGACGCACCACGTTGTGTTCGAAGGAGATGAGTGGGCTGATATTCTCCGGCACTATCCGAAGTTGGTCCATGACACCTTCGTGCATGATGCGAGTGGTGGTTTGGGGATCGGTGCCGACCACATTGAGGATGTTCGCTTCACGATTGGCAGCCTCCACGTGGATTTTACGGTACGTCCTGGAAGTGGGGTCTCGTCGGATGAGGTACATCGACGCCTCCATGCGCATCTCTTTCCCTTGATGAATGCGCTGCGGGCGAGGAGGATCGCCGCCCCAGCCACCACGGAACGTGCAGAGACGGTGAGCTTGCCCACGCTGGGTGAGAAGGGCTCCATCCTTCACGAGGATGCCATGTTGGCTGATGATGTGGCGAGGCAGGGCGAGGCGGCACGAGAACAAACGGTGAGCTTGCCCACATTGGGTGAGAAGGGCTCCATTCTTCGTGAAGATGCCATGTTGGCTGATGATGTCGCACGTCCAGAACACGCCGTACGTGCCAACACCGTCAGCCTGCCCAGTTTGGGAAACCTCTCCGCGCTGCGCATCTCCCTTGACCGTCCTGGTGCAATGCCATCGGAGCACACACGCGATGCCACAGTGAGCATCTTTGGCGAGGATGGGTCCGACCTCTTCTCGCTCTACGACATTACATCCGATGGCCACCACACCGTGCGTGCGGAGCTCAACCGCGCCAACACCACGAGCTTGGCAAGCGCCGAGGAGCACTCCGTCGGCATCTTCACCACCACACATCATCGAGAGTTTGCCAATCACACGTGGAACAACGCCATGCGCGATGCGGCGGTGGCCGTTGTGCGCAGCGTGGTTCTTGACGTGACCGATGCCCTGGCCCTCCCTCCCTTGTGCGTAACGAACGTCCGTGTAGAAGCTGGGCCACCCTTCCATATCATGTATGAGGTGCTTCACCCACACATGCTCTCCGCCAATGAGGAGGGCGTCGTGGAGATGCAGCTCGAGGCCTACGACTTCCCGCTCCTGAATAAACTACGTGATGATGAACGAGATGTGAGCGTTGATCAGCTCATCTGCCCTGAATCGCGTGTGGCACTGAAGGTTGGCCGTCTTCGCGCCGCCGCCACACGCGGACGCAGTGAGAAGGAGAAGCGCCTCACCACGGCGACGGTGGTGCATCATCATGATGTGCCCGCCGATGCCGCTCTTGACCTTCGTCTTGAGCTGCTGCCTCTTGGGGTTCCCATGACGGTGAGCGCGTTGCAGCGCATCTTCACGGAGGTGAAGGAGGTGTGGTCAAGGGTACTCATCACCGACCCGGAGCTGCTCCAGCAAACCTTCGAGGCCGATATATCGCAGTGCGTGGACTTGCCGTGCTCCAACGTGGAAGATACGGAGATCAATGAAGGTCCGCCCATGATGTTTGCCTTCCGCCTCCGCCATCCGGCGCGTGAGCTGACGGAGCATGTGCAGGCCCAAGTAGATGCCTACGACTTCCCCCTCATGCATCTGCTGATTGATGCGCAGGAGGGCAGGTACAGCATGGCCACCTTCCTTGCACGCGTGCAACATGCCCGCTTGCAGGAACGTGGTGGTGGGGAGGTGGATGATGGCTTCAACGATACGGGCAACTCCATGGACCGGATCCTCGATGACCGTGGAAAACGTTTGCTCAAGGCGAGCATGTCAAGCATGGTGATGGAGGACATCCCAGGACGTACATCGCTGCCCGAAGCGGACTTCTCTCTCCGCGAGAGTGTTCTCCTCCCCGCGGTGGAGCAGGCGAGCTCACCACGCCTCACCCCTGAGGAGGAGATGGAGCTCAACCTGCTCCACGATGAGACCAAGTTGGCTGGAACGGAGGTGCTGTGGCGTGTTGTGGTGGATTCGGACGAGATGCTGGACCGCGAGCGCATTCAGCGGCAGTGCATCGCCGATGAGGAGGCCATCCGCCGTGGTGAGCGCGGTCGGGAGAGCTGCCGCATCTTGGAGCAGCTCGACCGCGAGCGCATTCGCCGTGAAGAAATCAATGCCCGGGATCAGCTGCGCGCGGAGATGCACGAGAGCAAACCGCGCGTGGATCACGAGTGGAGATCCACGGAATTGCGTCAAGCAGAGTCCAGCGAGATGCGTTCGCGCAGTGTGAGTGTGCTGCCACCACTACGCCCACACGCCGCCATGACCCGCCCCGTCTTGGCCCCGGCACCCCCGCCAATCTCCGTGCCTCGGCCAACGAAGCTACCACGTCTACGCCGCCATCGCGCACCCTTCATTCCCATCGAGTCAGACGGTTTTGTTGGGCTTCGTGGCTTGCAGAATCCGTACCGCCAACGCCTTCAGGCCGATCACCGGCAGCTCGCGGAGCTCCAGCTCATCTATCCCTTCAACGCACTGCAGTTTGAGCTTCACAATCCCGCCGCCGTCTACGCCCACTACTGCCGGCTCTACTGCGTGGACCCGAACAGCCACGTGGTGAGTGCGTTGGATGCATGTGTCTCGGCCAAGGCACCGAGCTACTCCGCCATGGATGATCCAATTGATCTCTCCATGCTCGATCCCGCCCGCCTCTCCACGGTGGAGCACCTCTCCGTGCCACACGCCATCATCAAGGATGCTGGTTTTCTGCCCCTCGTGGAGCTCCTCCGGTGGTGCCCGCAGCTCACGGTGCTCGATATCTCCGACAACGAACTCACAAATGAACCTGTAGAGTGGATGGTCCACGCCGCCGCACATCTCGGCAATGAGGAGCTTCTTCAGTCCGCCATCCCCGCCATCGCCGCCATCCAACCCGAAGACCTCAAGGCGCTTCGGCAATCCCCGTGGAGCTCCTCGGTTGGTGAAAGCAGCAGTAGTGGGGTGTTGCAGGTGAGCGAGCCCAGCGGTGGTGCCACGACGGCCACCACGACGAGCTCCGAGGAGGTTGAGCCGCGTCTCAGCTCGCAGCTCACGCAGGCGATCCCCATTCTTCAGGCTCATCGTGAAGAGCTCACGGCACGCTACCGGTGTGCGCTGAGTAGGCTGGAGCACATTGTGGCGGACCACAACACCTTTAGTATTGGTGCGTTGCGCATGTTTGAGGTGCTCATTGATGAGGTGCCATCGATCGAGTCTATTGAGCTCCGCGGGGCGGTGATTCGGCCACTTCTTGGTGTGGTGCCCCTGGCAGATCCAAAGATCGTGTTGTGAGACGGACTTCCCCGCTGGATGTACGGATAGGTAGGTCAAGTGTGTGTGTTCGCTCATCATATCCTCGAGAGAGAGAGAGCACACATACTACGCACATGTGCGGCTGAAGAATTGGTTCGTGGCTTGATTGAGGAGGGCTGGAGAGGATGGCAGCATAGATAATCTTCCATTCTCACCTGCACATGATCCTCTCTTCCACCACGTTGGCCATCATGCACGGCAATGGTCTTTCTTTTTTTTTCTATGTTCGAGTTAGACGTTCACGACGGCAGCTGAAGATAGAAGCGAGCTCGTTTTGTGATTGCTTGATGATGATGATGATGATGATGTTCCTTGTTGTGGGAATACCGTGTGTGGCATCTTATTTATATTTTCTGCAGTGTGCCGCCATATACTCACTATATGCAACAGATGGCATTCTGCAGAATATATGAGACAAAAGATGTTTTATGGAATGTGTGGATGGTGGAATCCATCGTAGAGCTACTTACATGTGTGTGTGTGAGTACTCACTGCTCACACATGTACGTGTTGTTATTTGGAGCTGAGAGGGGGTGCGGTACCTAGATAGTCTTTCCCTCCTCCTCTCTTACTGCTCCTTTTTACGTCCATCACTACTCGTTCCTACTCACCACACCACACCATCCATCAATCGGTTGGGCTCCTCACTCCAAACTGAGAAGGGAGGATTGAGAAGGGGGGTACACGTACGGCCAGTGGCGTACTTGCACGTTTTTTTTCGTAGTTGTTTTTTTTTCTGCTCTCTTCTTATCTTGGGAAGTGATGATGACTGATTCGATGTTGTTGATGTACATACCCGCAACGACTGCCTCACTTCACGATTAGTCTCCATAGATGCTGGAGCCCACATATGCATCGATGGATTCAGAAGTCGGCAAGACGGTGAGCAGAAGAGCTCAACCATTGGGATGAAAAAAAAAAAGTAAGAAAAAGAGATTTCATTTCTTTTCGTGTATCAATTGTGTGGCGATTGTGATGATGATGTTGATGAGGATGGAGCACGCGCCGCAGATGTGGAAGCTCGTCCCTTTTTTTTCGGTATCCTCCTACATCACATCTACTCACTTCGTCGTCTCCTCAGCCCCGCTGCGGTGAATGGCAGCTTCCCATCTTATCAACAACACGCACGCACGCACATGTGCATGTGTAGGCTGGGTGTGCAAGAAGTGGGTGGTTGAGCAGAGTACGTAAGATGAATGGGTGATGAATGCCTACACATGCTCTTCAGCACACAAGGAGCACTCCTCACGTACCTTCTTCCATGCTTGCGCTTCCGCTGTTGTTGCTGTTTTATGATTTTTTCGTCGCGACATGATTGCTGTGCCTCGTGTGCATTCGCGTGTGTCCTGTGCTTCCTTCTGCTTTTCTTTTCGTATAACTGATGAAGGAGGTGGAAGATTGGCATCCTCTTGTGATCCCACACCATCCGCCGTTGATGTTGATGGGAGCGTCTTTTTTTTCTTGTGCCATCGTGCTCTGTTTTTCATGTTGTGCGTGCAAATGCGCTCGGCGTTTGGTGATGGGCCATCATTCGATGAGCTGGCATGCACACGTAAACACACGCACACACACACACAAGCTGGTGTGGAGTTGGTGGTGCTCTCCACGCACATTACTTCAGGAGTGGTGCGATAGGTTGACGGTCTTGGTGTGTGGCTGCTACCTTTTGTATCACAACACAACATGACATCTTGTTCCACAGTACCCGCTTCTTGGACATCCACGTTTGGTGGCACTTTTTTATACGTTTTTTTTTTCTTTTCTTGTGCTCAACATTTTCCTCCTTTGTGTGTTTTATGTTTTTCTTTGTATATCTCTCCGCTTCGGCGACATGAACATGCGATAGAACTACAAAAGATGCTCTGACTACTACAACCACCACCATCATGGATGATGATGTGGCATCCCCATGACATTGGCGCCGATCACATCTGCACACTCATCTCTCTCTCTCTCCTTCTCTCTTCCCATCATCACATTCGTAGCTACTCCATTCATTGAGCGGAGTGTAGTACACTTCTTCCCTTTCCGTCTAGTGAATCCTGCTACACAACACGTTGTTTGCTGCTTCAGCCCAACTCAACAAGGCTGCAGCTCCACGCACGTACACGTCAGGCTCTCAGCTCCGTCTAGCACTTTCACTCACAACATCTCCCCACATTGTGGTGGAGGGGGGCAGGCCATCGTCTGCGCAAGACCCCCTACCACCACCTCTCTGTTGTGCATTGGATCATTCACGTACGTCATCAGCTCGGTGAAACACACAACAAAAACACACACATTATTACTATAGCAGCATCCACTCATGGAGCGTAGTGCCACCACGATGCTCGGCAAGAGCAAGGTGGAGAAGCTGGACCACTTTCTAGATGAGCAGTGGCGCTTCTTCCCCTTCCTTGCCGAGCTACAATCCATTCCTGGTGAGTACCCACTCATTTTGATGTACGTGCACATCATCGTGGATGCGTTGCAGGTTCTCTCCCTCGCCCTCCTCCCGCAACACAACTGGGGCACCGTGATGACTGGCATGTTAGAGGCTCTCAATTTCAGCCACATTCCGTTGTATAGCTACCTCAATGCCGGCTTCTACGCCTGCTTCGCCGTCACCGCCATCCTCGCACTGGCCTTCATCATCATCTTCATCTACGTCGTCGTGCAGTGCCTGTACATGGACAACTACGTGCTGGGCTCCAGCATTCTGGATTGCTTCGCCTTCCGCGTGTTGCGCTCCTTTCTCTATCTCGCCAGCAGCATCCTCTTCGTTCCTTTTGTGGAGAATTTTGTGGCGGTGGCCTTCGTCAAGCCCAACAGCGATGGATCTCTCTTGTGGTTCCCGAGCCACGCCACGGGAAACATACTCGTCTCCCTGGCCCTCGTCATCTCCATTGTTGGTGTGCTGCTTCATACCTTGGCTGCCGCTGCCTTTGGCATCTTTTTCCTGGACTGTGATACCAACAGCAGCCATCCACTGGCTCGGGGCCATGCGATGCTGGATAGCCCCTACCTCTTGTGGCGCCTTGTGTGCTGTGTGCTCTACCAGTACTTCTACGCCACAGACCAGATGGTCTATATGGGCGTCTTCATGGCCGTGAGCTCACTCCTCATGGCGTTGAGCTACTCCGTCGTGATGCCCTACTACCGCGAGTGGGTGAACCGTGCCCGTATTGCCACATTGTGGGTGACATGCATCTACTCCATCTTTGCCTCCACCACCCACGCCAGCACCGTCGAGGAGTCCTTCGTGACGAAGCAGAGCAACGCCGACGTTGCCGTCCTGTGTTGCACCTTCCCCATCGTGGCGTGGTTGGCCTACCACTACGGCACACGTTTGCGTGTTTCTGGCATGTACGCACGCGCCATGCGTGCTCTGATGGAGGCCGATCTGGCCCACCCCGTCATTCACTTCCCCAAAAATCTTCCACGTGGGGTGGAGAGCTACACACGCAACTTGATGCTCCTCAACCGCCTCGAAGACATCACGTTGCGGCCCGACGATGATTCCGACAATGACTTTGCCGGTGAGTTTGATGATGAGGAGCTCGAGGATGAGATCGCTGCGCGCATCCGCGGTGATGAAGAAGAGTTTGGCATGGGCAAGTCCATCACTGACCGCACCCGAAAGCGTTTTCTCCTCAGCCGTTTTGTGTGCCCCTACGTCAACAGCGTTCTCATGCCCACCGATGTGGAGCTCTGCAACCGCTTCCTCTTGTACTATGGCTGGGCCACAGGGATTGAGCTCTCAGGCTATCAGATACGCTATGCCGCCACCATCTATCTCAAGGGCATGGCCAAGTACCCGGAACACTCCTTCCCGCGCTTTGCCTACGTCATCTTCCTGCTCCATCAGGTGCGCACGGCGCAGATTGCCCTTGACGTGCTCAAGGATTTTTCCCGACATGAATCGCCACTCTGGATTAGCTTTCAGGTGTGGCGGCTCGAAGGAAACGTCAGCCACGAGCTCCATCTGGGCCAGAACAACCGCGTCTCTGCCCTCAACCGCGCCAAGGACTCTCATCGTGAGGCGTTGCAGAGTACCACCGCTTTTTGGCACTTTCTTCTCAACTCACAACGCACCTACGGCGACTTGTCAGGGGTGAATTATGCCCTCATTGACTCTCAGACGAGGAGCAAGGCCATGTACCAGGTCTTGTTGGCGGGAGATGCGGGCAACATGGAGCTCCTCTCGTGCTACTCCATCTTCTGTGATCAGATCATTGATGATCGCGACATGTCGGCGCAGTGCGTTCAGTTTATTCGCCAGGCGATTGAGACGCGTGAGCAGAACAAGATGCGTGGAGCCAAGATGAAGGCCGCAGTGGGTGCCTCCCTCACGCAGCTCAAGCTCTCCCTCAACGCCTCGTCCAAAGGGTCGGAGGAGTTTCTGCGGTCAAGCCCTGTGCTGTTCCTCCGCTCCACCCTCATCATCCTCTCCATCTTTGTGATGATGCTCCTTGTTGCCATCTTGGTTGTGATCGTCGTGTATTACAACAAGGTGCACTCCACGGAGCACTGCGTCTACTACGTGAGTGCGCTTCGCACCCTTGCTACTCAGATTGCGGTGCAGGTGAGGATGATTCAGCTCAGCAACACACAGAGTCAGCCCATCGCGCGCTCCATTCTCAACATTCTCGATGCCTACCGCACCGACTTCATGTCCATCTTCAATGAAGTGACGTTTGGCACAGAGTCCAGCGTGGACTCCTCCGTGCGCCAGTTCTACCGCACCTACGCTGTGCGCAACGTGGAGCCTGGCATGAACCTCAACTACTGGTCGTTCTTCAGCATCTTTTTGGGGGGCTTGATGGATATCATCGCCCGACCCACGGAGAGCGTCTACATTGATTGGATTGCGGGCTCCTTCATTAACGAGGCCACCACCGCTCTCAACCAGGCCGTGGACATCTTTGATGCGCAACTCAAGAGCCAAGTACGCATGCTGAACCGCATCTGCATACCTCTCCTCGCCGCTGGCATACTCCTGCAAGGTGTCATTGCCCTGCTCATCTTTCACAGCATCTTCCGCGTGAAGGGCATCCGCTCCACCACCTTTGGCCTTCTTCGCTTGATCCCTGTGGCGGAGATCAACATCATTTATAAGCGATCACTCCGGCAACACCTCGGCCTCGACGCCTTCTTTGGCCTCCCCACACGTGATAAGGTACTCCGCCTCATCTCCGCGATGGAAGAGGTGAATCGTCTCAAGATGGAGCGAGGCGGCCAAGACACCTACTACTCTCTCCTGCAGCGTGCGGCTGATCTGCGGCCCATGGATGCCATCTCTGCCCGCACCTTGTTGCGGAGCATGAAACCTGGTGGAGCTGGTGATGCCAAGGCTCAGGATGATGATGATGGCGATACACACTCGGAGAGCGATCATGATATCTGGGCGCACGATGACTCCGAGGAGAGTGATGGGGGTACCGACTCTGACACCGATCATGGAGCATCCAACAACAACAGCAGCAGCAACAACAACAACAATAATAATAGTAATGTGAATGAGCAATCTGCATCGGCTGTGGGAGGCGCGGAAGGTTTGGCGGGTGGGGCAGCCGCGGCCAAGACGGCCTCCTCCACACGTCGTCGGCAAAAGAAGCGTCGCAACCAACGTCAGGAGGAAGAGAATGAGGTGGAGCATCAATCCATCATCTCCGAGCAAACCTTCTTGTTAAGCCACGACCGCCTGAGCTCCCGCAGCTCCTCCTTCACCCTGCGCTCAGCCTTCCTCTTCTTCGTGTGCATTGGCCTCGCCGTGGCCATTATTGTGATCAACTCCGTTACGATGAGCGACCCCAATGATGCCGAGGACTACTACAGCAACTTGATGAATGAGCTTGTGTTGCTACGAACCACACAACTCCACGTCATTCGGGCGCTTCTCAGCGCCGCCAGCTTCAACATTCTTGGCCAGCAGCGCTACTTTGCCGAGTACGTGGCGATACGTGGCACCAACGACGTGGAGAACGTGCGCATCAACATCTCTCCGCAAATGACGGATATCTCCACGAGCTCCGTCTTCTTCCAGTTCAGCAAGATGTACGGCGCCATTATGGAGGTGCTCGATATCTCCGTGCGACTGAGCTGCTCAAACTACATGGATAACTGCCACACCAACCAAGAGAGCTTTGAGCAGGTGTACTTGGCCAACCTAACGTGGGGCAATGAGGCCGATCTCGTCATGTGCAATCATGCCCCACAGCTTGGCATCTACTGGACTGATTTTCCCGGCCTCAATAACTCTGAGGTGGCCTTCTCCCTCACCGAGGCGCAACAACAGACGATGGGTGCCTCCATTCTGCAATCGCACCTCATCAACGACTACGTGGCCATCTTCTTCACCACCCTTGAGGATCTCGGTGGCACCTCCAGCGACAGCTCCATCACCCACCTCCGCAACTTTTCGTGGGTGTCGGTGGTGATGGGCGTCATACTCACCCTCCTCCTCGCGTGGGCGGCGTGGGAATCGCACCAGTCGGCACCACTTCTTCGTCGCCGCACCATTTGGTTCCTACGTGCGGTTGGCATTCTCAGCGCCGTGACCATTGTGGTGCTTTCCTCCATCAACGTGGCCAAGCTCACCAACATTAGTGGCACCAACGTGATTCAGGAGGTGTATCAAACGTGCAGCACGTGGACCGTCGTCATTTACGACTTCCTCTGGTACCCGCTCCTCTATCTGCAAACCTACAACATGTACTGGAACTACAAGCTCTACGAACTGCGCACCACCTACAAGGACTGGCAGCTCGTGGATGCCATGATGAATATAAACCCTGGCGGCAACTACTCCTCCGCCACCCTCGCCGCCCTCGCTCAGTCAGAGAAGCTCAATCTCATTGGCATGGCACTCGTCTTCGCCGCCACCAAGAATGATCCCAACATTCTACCGTACAGCTCCATCTTTGACGGGCAGTACCTCGAGAACGTTTCGTGGGATTTTACCGCGGAAGCAGACTACCTCAACGTCTTGGCCACCTACAGCCCCGTTGACCCGCTCTTCTACAGCACCACAGCAGCCGATCTCGCCCTGCCACAGGCGCAGATGATTAGCTTGGCCGCCAACACCATCATCTCCAACCGCCAAGACAACGCCGTTGAAAACCTCTTCACCTTCATCACCCAAACGGAGGTGAGCGTGCAATCCACCCTCGACACCCTCATACATAACTTGCAAGTACGTCGTCGGCTAATGACGGTGAGCATCATCATGAGCGGGGTGGTGCTCTTCTGCGTCTTGACATGCTTCGTCTTGGCGGTGGTGCTGCACTCACTCAGCTTCGTCCGGGCCACCAAGAAGCCCACCGTCTCGAGCGATCCACGCTCGATGACCAACAGCCGCAGCGCCGACGATGGCGGGGAAGGGGCAGATGATGATCCGGCCGCCTCTGCACGTGCAGCTCTCGCGGGGAGTGCCGCCGTTGGCAGTGCTGCATCTGGCGCCAGCAGTGGCGGTGGTGGTGGTGGTACGGCGAGTGTGCAGGGAAGTGAGCGTGGTGGTGTTGCCGTGGACGCCATGTCGGATGCGAGCAAGAAGCGCCAGCAACAACGTCAGCAGAGTGCCTCAGATAATCTCATGAGCAGCCAAGCAGCGGAGCGCGGCAGCTCCCGCAATTCCTACTGGCACGTTGCTCTACCCTTCATTTGCCTGTCGGTGGTGTCGCTGCTCATGTTGGCCATCATCATCGTTCTCCTCGTTTCCGTCGGAGAGATTGAGGGCCAGGCCATCCTCGTGAAGGATTCCACGATGCGGTCGTGGACGGTGTGTATGTCAATCTTCTATAGCGCACCGGCTGTTGTGAGTGAATCCCAGTACGTCAGTGCCATGGCACAGCTCCAGCTGCTCTACGCCCAACAACAACAAGTAATCAATCAGCTCTACTTCAAGAACGTAACTGACACGAGCAGCGGTTATGGCATCATTATGGATGATGCGGAGCAGGATGAGATTCTCTTCGCACGCAACAAGTTCTACGACACGCTCAGCTTCCTAGGCCCGGTGGCCACCATTCAGAACAGCGACGGCTTCCAGGTTCTGCCAACTGCATCCACGCAGAACACCACCTCCACCACCGCGAGCAACACCGATCTCTTCTGTAGCGCGGTGCAACAGGAGGCGGTGATGCAAACTTATGCACGTGGTGTTGGATTGATGTACGACGCGGTGTGGCCAAACTTCCTGCGTCGGGCCTTCAGTGGTAGCTACACCGCCTTCAATGAGAGCTACCAATCCATGAGTGCCGTTTACACCAACCTACTCGTGGGCATTGACCAATCCAACAGTCAGTACTTCAACCACGCACAACACGTCATCAACACCTACATGATCGTCCTGATCATTCTCCTCATCGTTGCCATCATCATTGTCGCGCTCATTGCCATTTGCGTTCTCTTTCCCTTTGCGATGCACCTCATCCACGAAGATGCCAACAGCCGCACGTTGCTAAAGTGTGTGCCGCCAGATATTCGTGCTCGATACCCGGTCCTCACCGACTTCCTGAGCAACGACACACGTGTGCTGAGTGATGCAGAGCGGCTCAACGAAACCATGTCGGAGATGGTGCGGAGCGCCGTGGTGGTGTCCGATCACCGCGGGCGCATCATTCGCTTCAATGAGCTCGCCGAGAAGCTCTTTGGCTACAGCACCGCAGAGATCATCAATCGCAACGTATCGGCCCTCATGACAGAAGAAGATGCGCGCAATCATCAGCAGTACCTCGACAACTTTCACCCCGACACCGCGCGCATCGTCAATCGCACGCGTGAGATCATCGCGCGGCGACGAGATGGACGACGCATGACGTGCTCATTGCGGCTGCAGGCGCTGACGCTGCCCGCCAAGGGTGAGCAAGTATTCATCGCCTTCTTCAAGCCGACAGAGGATCGCCATCGTCTGGCCCTGATGGAGCAGATTAACTTCGCCGCCTTTGATATGAGCGTGGATGGGATGATCCTCACGGATGAGAAGGGAAACATCCTGCGCGTCAACGAGGCCTGCGCCACCTTCTTTGGCTACGATCGTGAGGAGCTCGTGGAGCAGAACGTGAAGGTGCTGATGCCCAGCGATATTGCCGCACGCCATGATGACTACCTAGCCTCCTACGCCAAGAGCGGGGTGAAGCGCAAGATTGATTCCACGACCATCGTGCATGGCATCACCAAGAGTGGCACCAAACACCGTCTTCACCTCACCGTGAAGGAGATCGTCTCCATGTCAGAGCACCGCTGCTTCCTTGGGTTTTTGAAGAATGATGTGCGCATCCGCACCATTGAGGCGTCGAGCAGCATTCATGAATCCTTGTTGGCGCTCTCCCCCGTGCCGATCCTCGTCGGTGACGAACGCGGCGTCATTCGTGAGGTCTCGCGGAGTGCCATGGACACCTTGCAGTACCGTCAGGATGAGTTGGTGGGGATGAATATCAAGGATGTGCTGCCGCCCGAGTGTGGCAATCCCAGTGAGGTGCTCTACGTGGAGAAGCATCTCGAGCCCGGCAGCGGCCACGTCGTGAGCGTGGAACCCATGAATTTGACGGCGCGCAAGAAGGACGAGAGCACCTTCCCCGTGGTTCTCTCGCAGTGTACCGTGCCGCGTGAGAATGATCTTGACGCCAACGTTGCGGTGGCATACCTCAACGACTTTAGCAAGACGCTGAAGCTCATTGAGTCGGGCAACCTGACCTACGCCATCTTGCTGAGCAACGTCTTCCCTGTCATTGTGATGAGCATTACGGGCATCATTAGCTTCATCAACACCGCGGGTGTGGCGTGCTTCGGATATACAAGTGCCGAGGAGCTGCAGGGGAAGAGCTGCGGTGTCCTTGGTCATGCCGAAGTTCGCGTGCATTCGGAGGTGGCCACCAACTCGGAACAACAAACGTGGCTCGGCGACTACGCCACCACACGCGATGATAGCGGCCTCAACGTGCTGCGCACCGTGATTTGCCTCAGACGCGATGGTACGGAGTTCCCGGCGGAGCTGCGCCTGGCCAAGATTCCGTCGGTGCAGGGCGCGGAGTCCAACCTCATCGCCTTCCTCCGCGATCTAACCACCGACATGCAAGTGCGTTTACGCTACCACGTGAATGAGACGATGCATAGCCTCTGCCCAAGTGGCATCCTCGTGGTGAGCGTGGAGGGCAGGGTGGAGAGCATGTCACCTGCGGCAGAAGAATGTTTTGGCTATCACTCGAGTGAGGTGCTCGGTGCGAGCATTCAGGTGCTGATTCCCATGTTAGGGAAGGTGGTGGAGGCGGAGGATGGCGAGCGAGCGACGCCCATGGCAACGTGGGGCTCCCGTCCACGCCGCCTCAGCCGCCCAACCAACGTGAAGGGCGGCCGCTCTGGTGGTGGTGGTGGTGGTGCCAACGACAACAACCATCATGGTGGTGATGCCTCGGATGCCACGGTGGCGGTTGGGGAGATTGTGAATGAGCAGCGCGTCATGACGGCGAAGCGTTGTGATGGCCGCCTCTTCTCCATCTCCGTCTTCACGCAAGAGGTTGGTGCCGCGATTGGCCCTGGCCACCAACTCTTCGTTTTGTACTGCGATGACATCAGCCAAGAACGTGAAAATCGCGAGAAGACGAGCCTCAACCGGCAGGTACGTGGCCAGTTTGATCTCCCCATTGTGCAGCTCGACCGGAGTGGCACCATTGTGTACGCCAACGCACCCTTTTATAGTGAGTTGCGCTACGATGGCAGTCGTGGCAAGACCGATCCGGTTGGCAAATCCTTCTCAACCCTCTTCGCCTCCACCGAGGATGCCACGCACTACATGCATCGATTGCAACATGCCGCGGGCATGGCCACCACACGTGAGGAGGAGCGCCGCCGTAGCACCGTGAGCACCCCTAATGCGGTGATGTACGTTTTGGTTCCTGGCGAGCGTCATGTGCTTCTCCGTCGTGGCGATCACTCAGAACTTCTCGCGCACTGCCGCTTGGCGGTGGTGCGCTCCAAGAACACGGGCAGCATTAATTTTGTGGCATATCTCACCGGGGCCGAAGACGAACGTGAGGCACACGCGCGCAACCACCTCACCAACGCCATTCTCGAAGCCAGCAGCATTCCCATGGTGGTGGCCGACTACACCGGGTGCATCTACAAGGTCTCCGCATCTCTCGCGAAGCTCTTTGGTTATGATGCGGTGGATGATCTTGTCGGGCAGCCCGTTGGCACCCTCGTGCCCGACCACCTCGCCGTGGATCACGCCAACTACATTCTCAACTACATTACAACACGCAAGAAGGGCATCATGCTTGGCAATCGTGTCACTCAGATGGCGCGCCACCGCGATGGCAGCACCTTCCCCGTAGAGGTGCACCTCCGCGCCATTGACGAAGGTGGCGATCAGCCCATCTTCATGGCCACCATCATCAGCACCGCCGAAGATACGCAAGCTGCGCAGAGTGCCAAAATGACGAGCCAAATGCTGCGGCAGATGTCAATGCCGGTGCTCGTTACGAACCGCGAGGGCATTCTGGAGAATGTGAATGCGGCCCTGTGCGAGGCCTTTGGCTATGACGAGGAGGCGGAGCTCATTGGCCAGGATGTGAGCATCCTGATGCTCCCCGAGGAGGCGCAGTTTCATCGCCGCCACATTGCCAACTACTTCAAGACGGGCATCCGCTTCTCGCTGGATAACACCATTTTGCGCACCGTGCGCAAGAAGGGTGGTGAGATCATGAAGATGAACGTTCTCGTGAAGCAGGTGGACCCGGTGAGCGGGGATAAGAAGGACATCCGCTTCATTGGCTATCTCTCGCACGAATCAACGACGGTGGAGAATGCAACGAGCACACAAATCTCCACGATCCGACGCGGAGCGGCAGGTACGCCCGCCCTTGGCGCATCCAACACGGGAGGTGGTAGCACCGGTGCCGCATCCCGCGCAGAGGCCGCCGCCTTCTCCGTGGGTGAAGTTAATGATCATCGCGTGCGGCCGCTCAGTGCGTGGTTGAAGGAGGAGCTTGGCATTCCCTTCATCGTTACAGATGAGGATGGCATGATCTTGTGCCTCTCTCAGGCCGCGGAAACGATTTGCGGGTGCTCCTCCATTGATGTGGTTGAGCGCCCCCTCGCCGCCGCCCTCTCACGCGATGCGCAACGCACCAAAGTTTCCGCCACCCTCCGAGAGATTTACGAGGCGCTCGCCAATGACCGCCACTCCGACGCACGTCGTGGTGCCTCCGCGGCAGCCACACGCCCGTGGACCATCACCGCCCAACGCCGATCCGGCGAATGTTTCCCACTCCTCTTACACTTCAAGCCCGTGGAGAGCGATGGCGCCACCCTGCATAACCCTGACGTGCAGGCGCACTACTCACCACAAACGGTATACGTCGTGCATCTCGAGGACCTCACGCAGCCCATCGAGCACAGACGTCTGAAGGAGATTTGCGACGACGCCCTCGCGCGCTGCCGTGTGCCAACCATCATCATGGATATCGAGGGTAAGGTGAAGCTCTTCAATGAGGCAGCGGAGAAGTGCTTTGGTTGGTTGGCGGACGATGTGCTCGGCAACAACGTATCCATGTTGATGCCGGAGGCCACCGCCGCGATGCATGACGGCTTCGTGCAGGCCTATTTGCTCACCCGTGAGCGCCACATCATTGGCGGAAGCCGCGCCATCACCGCCAAGCGCCGGAACCAAACCACATTTGCCGCCACCCTCTTCGTGAATGAGGTGGAGGAGGCACACGCGCACTTCTTCCTCGGCCATATCATTGATGTGTCGGAGGACGCTCGCATCGAGGTGATGGCGGTGTTGAGCCGCACCCTCGTCGCGCAATCCACGGAGAAGCTCGTCCTCTTGGATGAGGAAGGCGCCATTCAGCAGCTCTCACCCGCCGCGCACCAGCTCCTCGGTCTTACCCCGCCCACACCGCAATCGATGCGCGCCAACAACAGCAACAACACCACGAATGCCGCGGCGGGCATGACGACGGCCGACTTCTTCACCCCCAGCGTATCGAAGCTCTTCTCCCAGTTTGTGCAGCAACACCGTGAAGCAGCAGCAGCAGCAGCCACAACGGCAACATCATCATCATCGGGTGTTGTTGGTGGTGGTGGCGAGCATGATGAAGAGTGGGTGCGCATGATGGAGGATGGATCTAGTGCCGAAACACGTGCGAAGGCATTCTTGGCAAAGTCTCCCGAAACGAGCTTCCCCAGCGTATTTATTCGTCGCTCCGACGATACCAACGTTGCCATCAACATGCAGGTACGTCTCGTCTTGTGTGGCCCGGTGATGGCGGGCACGTTGCTGAAGCTGGAGGAGGCATCGGAGGAGGTGTTGGCGGGCAGCGACCGCGAACAAGAAAACCGCGCGCTCGCCGAGGGCACCGTCCGCTTCCTCTCACGCCCGCTCTTCATTGTGAACCGAAGTGGGCAGATTGTGCTCGTGAATCCATCCCTGGCTAAGTTGTTGGGCTACCGCGAGGTGCGAGAGGCGGAGCAGGTGTTGGTGGGTCAACGCATCAACGCCATGTTGCCGCAGATGTCTGTGCCGGAGCTGAAGTCAGGACGCGGTGGTGGCATCTCTTCACCATCGGCGGAGAGCGCACGTGAGCACAAGCAGGTGGATGTTAATCTCTACGAACACGAACGCTCATGTATTCATGTGCTCGATGCCTTCCTCACCCACACAGGCGAGGATGCTGCCGGTGGCGGTGGTGGTGGACGTCGCAAGCTCAACGCCATGGCTGCCAACGGTGCCACGATGGAGGTCTATCTCGAGCGCTTCTCCATCCTGAAGAGCGGAGATGGTGGCTCTGGCGCTGCGCGCTATGATTTGCACTTTTATGTTGGTGAGGTGCGCGACGTGGAGTCGGTGCGGCGTGATGCCGTTCTCGATGGCGTCTCGGATTCCTTGTTGCAGCTCTCCCCCGTGGCGATGGTGATGATGGATCAAGTTGGCAACATTGTTGAGGTGAACGACGCCCTCGAGCGGCTCTTTGACTTCAAGCGAGAACATCTCATCAACAAGAGCGTCATGATCCTTCTCGCACGTCAGGATCTCAACGAACGCAGCAGCGGCGATCGTGTGGATGAGCTCCTGCCCGAGGGAGAGAGCTCCATCGAATTGGAAACACGCACAGGAATTGCATTCCCGGCAACGGTCTTTGTGCGTCGCATGATCATCAATGGGCGTACCTGCGCCATTTGCTACGTGTGCCCGGAACATCTGCCCGATATGGATAGTGGCGGCCTGGCCTAACACATACACCATCATCATCATCATCATCAACATGATGATGGTTTCGTGAATTCTTCATGGAAGAAGAATCTTCTTCCTCTTCATCTACGAAGACGTAACTAAAGAGTCCAAGCACCACATACGCAATGTGTGTGTGTGTTGCTTCGTTCCTCCTCGTGTGGAGTTGTGAGAAGGGCATCAGCAACAACATCCCTCCTCCGTCCTTCACGGCTCCTCCTCCTCCTTTGTTTTTGTATGTATATATGTAGCTCGCAGATGTGTTGTTGTTGTTGTTGCCGATGTTGTTGTTGATGGAGCTAATTCGGATCGTGAATGGCGCCGGAGGAGAGGGCTTGTTGTTGTTGCGAAGGAGGAGGAGGAGGAGGGCCATAAGTTTATGCGTGCGGATGAAGATTCACTTTCTTTTTCTTCTATTTTCTTGTTTGCCGTTGTCGTTGATGTTGTTTGGGGTGGGCACCGTTGCTTCGTTGATGTTGTTATTGTGCAAGTGAAAGGAGTAGCAGATCTGATCGATGTTCTTGCCGTCTGATCAGTGACGTGTTCTCTTTATACGCACTCACACACACACACACACACACACACACACATCAACATGCATGCCTACCACTCGACCACCATCATCATCATTTATTTTTGTTGTTGCGCCATATCCCTACACACATGTTCCCCTTCTTCTTCCTACATCTCCATCAGCCAACAATGATGTTGATGGAGATGTAGGGTTGGTGGGTGCGAGCGCTGCGCGCCGCTTGGATGAAAACAACACACATACACGAAGTACATGCTTTTCTGTTCCTCTCAACGTCTGGAGGAGGAAGCCATTCAGCTTTGATCATCATCTATCCAAACGCCATCACGAGCACACACACACACACACGTTCTTTCGTTGATGCATTCACGTTGTGGGCTTCACATCTCATCATCATGCACGCACATCTCATCTTCTTCTTCTTTTTTTCTTTGCATGTATCTTAGGTGCAGAAGACGTTGCTCATCATCTTGACATGAGTACGCATCCACTGAGCTGCACATTGTGCGGCATGGACTTCAGTGATTCTCTCGCGGCCGCAACGCACTATTCGAGCATCAAACACCGTCGCAAGGCTGGTGAGGTGCAAACGTTGGCGGAGCAACACAGGCGCGATGCATCCGTGACGGTGGCAGACATCAACGCACTCTTCTCTCGCAAGGCGGCAGAGATGCAGTTGAAGCCGTGGGAAGAATTGCGGTGTTGCGAAGAGGACCTACTCGATCCCAGCAAGTGAGCTGCGATGGTGTTGCTGTTGTTGGTGTTGTAGTTGTTGTTGTACTTGTGTGTGTATGTGTATGTTGTTGCTTGATGAAGGCAGTAACACTGCCCACACACACACAGAGAGAAAGAATCCGTTGCCCTCTGCCGAGGTACTGACTTGCATATACAGCCCACGAAAAGGTTGGACATGTTGTGGCAAGAACACTCTTCTCTCTCTTCTTCGCATACCAACACGCTTGTTGTTTCTTTTCTCGCATCTTTTGTTTTGCTGATGAAGGATTGACGCGCTCTGCCAGTGCGAAGTGGCAGCGCCATCCACGCAGGTGAGCTACAACCTGCGCACCTACACACAAACTAGGAGCAACAACAAGAACCAACGCACACACGAACATACGTGTGGAGGTGTGTGTGTGTGTGTGTGTTTCCTACGTGTAACACCATTTAGAACAACAAATTTTTCACCAACACCACAAAAACAGTTGTTGAGATGGAATCAACGGACGTCATGCTGACGACGGCCTTGATGGCGTTGCGTGGGCTGCATCATTCGCTCCTCACTCCGCCATCATCACCACCACAGGCATCAACATCCAAAACAATAACAACAACACCATCACCATCAGAACAACGCCTGCTGGATCAGGTGGTTGTCGTGGAGCAGCTCATCACGCAGATTGGCGAGTGGAAGACCACCACACAAGAACATGAGATTGATGCGCATGCACCAACAACATCGCCACAACCTGGAATGAGCTCCGCGGTGCAAACCCTCATTCATCGCAAGTTGGGGGAGGTGGTGGAGAGCCTACGTGTTGTGCAGCGCGATCGCTCACGAGGCACAACAACAACAACATCATCATCATCATCACCAAGGAGCTCATCTCTGGGAAGCTCGAGCTACGCGTCAATGCGCTTCACCTCAGCCGATGCGATGTTGGCAACGGTGGAGGAACATGGCGCTGCAGCACAACGCTCATCAAGTCAGCGACTGGAGGAGCTCAAGTGTTTGCTGCGCATTGCGTATCCCGCAGCACTACAGGCACCACGTCCTCGGCCTCCTCCATCCACCCACAACAACAATAGCACAACAACAACGGCTGATGCAGATGGAGGTGGTGCTGCTGCTCCTGCAACAAGACGTAGCAGCAGCAGCAGCTCTACGCACACGGCACGTGGTGCATCAACACACGCAGGGTCCTCATCACCTCCGCCAGCGGCAGCGACCACATCGATGCGGCCACCTCGCCTTGAAGCATCTCTCACTGAGCCATCCATTCCAAACACTTATGTTGATGATGATGGTGATGGTGATGATGATGATGATGATCAGCGAAGGTTTGCTGCCATGGATACTGCACCATTCCTGGCTCAACGCAGCCGAAGTCGTAGCCACAGCCATGCTCCCCAACAACAGCAACAACAGCATGTGCATCATGTATCATCCACGCCATCATCATCGTCATCATCCGCACCTCCACAGAAGGCTAACCCTCCTCCCCCATTACCGTCTTCACGTGTGGTGCGATGTACGAGGCACATCCCTCGAGGTACATCGTGGCCGTCGTTGATTGCTGATGCTCAGGACGACGTGAAGCACATCATTGCTGAGGATATCGTGGATCTGCTGAATTATGGCGCGGCATCACCATCTTTTTCGGCGGATGATGTACAGCAACTTCGTCTGGAGCTGAGCCCGGCAGGCCGCCTCTCCATCCACGCTGCTCTTGTGTTTTCTCAACACACCAAGAAGAATCATCATGATGATGATGATGATGATGATGATGCTATTGTTGAAGCTGCGGTGGATGCGGATGAGGTTGTGTTGCGTGTGCAGTTGTGCTCCTTTCCACGCCTGATGCAGCTCTACGACACCTTTGAAGAACAACAACAACAACAACAACGCACATCCACGAGTGTGATGGAAGAGATGGAGATGGAGCGAGATGCGACTACATCCGTTGGTGGTACATCGCGACGAGGTGCGAGCAGCGAGCGCGTGCAGCGTTTTTCCAGCGCACGTGGAGCAGCCATCACCGCCGCTCGCAACACCAACACCAACGATGTGGCTCATTCTTCTCCAGCATCTACATCATCTCCCTCCGCAAGCACACACGCAACACGTGGAGCTGCTGTGCATCATCTCATCCTCCCAGATAGGACGTCGCTCGATCCACCCAGTTCGGAGAGTGAAGAAGAAGGAGCTTCGATGATTGAGCATGACGATGATGGATCACCACAACATCATCAGCAACAGATACTCTCACGGTGTACGTCGGGCTCCGCCACAAGCGAGGTGAGCCTCCGCACGCCACACATTCTTCAGGCTGTAGCACCTGTGGAGGAGATGAGCACGGTGCATCTCCCTCCAACAACATCGTGTGCTTCTGCAGCTATCACAACACCTCCGCAGCGTGCGGTACCCGCGGATGTGTTGTTGATGCACGTGGAGGACCGCAGCCCACTTCCGTCGAGCGCCGCACCTGCGCCATTTTCGCGTGATGAACGCAGCGCAAGCTCCTCCATCCTTGAAGAGCCGCGTCGAGATGCACCACAACCAACAACATCATCGTCCTCCACAGCTACAACACCCAGCCACACACCGAGCCCACAAAAGAAGAAGACGATGAACAACAACAACAACAACAACATGAAGAACGTCGTACCTGTGCCACGAACACGCAACAACAGTGGAGCAGAGCGCAATGTTTTCAATCTGCGACCATCTTCATGCACCGAGCGGCTCACACATCGCCATCGTGGAAGTACGTCCACCGCACCCCACCAAACAACACACGAAGATGTGGTTGTGCCACCTCCTCCTCCATGCATCAAGCCATCCATGCGGAGATCATCCTCTGCAGATGTTGTTGCTGGTGATGGCGTTGGTGCGGAAGAACGTGCGCCACCAACGACGGCGTCTGTCTCGCCATCTGCGGCGGAGAAACGGGTGCGCTTTGATCCATCACTTCCGCCAGAAACGTCGAGCACAACACCGCCACGCTTCATGATGAAGATGAGCAGCGGCCGTCTTCCGCCACCAACATCCCTCAACGGGCGCTGGGCGCTCCGTGGGCGGAGCACATCTCCGCAGGCGGTTGGGCCATCACCACGTGGGAGTGCCATCGCTGCACATCGCGGTGTTAGTGGTGGTGGAGGTGTGGCATCTTCACCACGTACAACTCCATCTCCGCGACATGCCTCTACTGCACCGCCACCAACAACAACAACAACAGCAATCAGCAACAAGAGAAGTAGTACGCCATCTGCCTCTCCACGTAGTCCCTCCGCCATGCCACTCTCACACAACACCAACGTTGTGCAGCCCGGCTCACGGCCGCGCTCTTCCTCTACGCCCACCACAACCAAGCGCAGTGCTGTTCCAGCTACAACAACAACAACAACACCTCCGTCTACGACAACAACAACATCATCATCATCGCCATCGGTGAGTGGCATCTGGAAGAAGCAGCTGGATCGGCAACAACAGCAACAACGTGAGTTGGAGAAGACGGGCGGTGCCATCTCACCCACCTCACCACGTAAGCTGATGCACTTTACATCACTAGGACTGACGTTGCAAGCACACTCCACCGTTGTTGCACGAGCAGAAGGCCCCGCCGCGGAAGCTGGCATAGGTCCACGCGACGTACTTCGTACCATTGATGGCCACACCATCACCTCCCCGGAAGATCTCACCGCCTACCTAGAACGATCATCCAACAACAGCACCTCCTCCTCCTCTGTTGCATTCATCACCATTGCATCTTTTGTGCGCCACGGCACCATCCTTGGCTGCCGTGTACGTCTGCCACACAGCTCGACGAAGTAGGGCGTTGTGTGATGGATTGGTTGGTATCTCCTCCCTCCCCCCCCCTCGCAATGATCATCATCATCGTCATCGTTGCAACACGCGCGTACGAAGATGGTGATGATGATGTGTCAGTGTGTTTGTCCTGGTGCTACATCATCAACACGCACACCAGACAACAACCACATTTAAAAAGGCACACATTTGTTATTCTCGTGCTCATGCCACAATGCTTCCGCACACACCATCACGTACGTACTCCTCTCATTCATCATCATCTACTTTCATATTCTCACACACACACACACACATACAATGAAGTAGCTGTTGTTTTGGTGCGTGCATTCTTCATTCATCATCATCACCATGGCAGCCATTGGCCAAGGTCAGCTCAAGTATCATAAGCTATTCCGCGTGATGCAAACGGTGCGGGAGATGATGCGGGACCGCAAGTACGACGTCGCGGCAGGTGTGGTGGCGGATACTTTCAGTGAATTCTTGCAACGATACACCGCGGATGCGGCAGAGATGGAGAACAGCGGCGCCGACAACATTTTGTGGGAGCGCATGACGATGCCGTGTCAGAAGGAGGGCGGTGGCAGCGCCATCGTCTTCTTCGTTGCACCGAAGGCCCTCACCTCTGCCGCTCTGCACGCCTACCTCAGCCGTGCTCGCGAGGTGGATTGCCAACGTCTCATTCTCATCTCCGCCAGCCCGCCAAACGCCCTCTTCCGCAAGCTGGTGGATCAGAACAACCGCAGCGACGTGGCACTGAAGGTGCAGGTCTTCGAGCTGGACGACCTCTGCGTGAATATCACGAAGCATGAGCTCGTCCCGAAGCATCAGCCGCTCGAGCCACATGAGCTCCAGGAGGTGCTGCAGGCCTACGCGCTGCAACAACATCAGCTTCCACGCATTCTCGCCACGGATCCTGTGGCACAGTACTTTGGCCTGGAACGTGGCCAGGTTGTGCGGATTGAGAGGAAGAGTATGTCTGCAGGCATGTACGTTACGTACCGCCAGGTTGTGTGAAGGGCGTGTGCGTGTGTATGTACGTGTGTGTGGCGAGCTTCCGTGTTTGCTGGCGTGTGGCATCTGCCCTGTAAGCCATAAAACAACAACAACAATCATCATCATCATCATCATGATGTACTTCTCGTTACCGAGAGTGGTGCGATGGATTGGATGGAGATACTCATGGCCTCCATGTACATATGTTCTTTTTATCATGTTTGTTCTTCTTCTTCAATAACAAACAACTACGTTTTCATAGCGAGGAGGAACACACCAACACACGTACTCACACAGAGGATGAGCTCCATCTCCGAGCTGAAGGTGATTCGGCTGTTTCGAGCCTACAACAGCGCCATTGAGATGTGCCGCAATCGTGGCTACGTCGTTCGCCATCCACGCATTCTCGCCGAGGCCATGGCTCACACCAACAAGGATGATGAAGATGGCGCAGAGCAGAGCGGCTTCTACACACCTGGAGCAGGCATCAACTATGATGCGTTCGTTGAACGCTTCGTCCTCACGCCGGAGAAGGCCGCCGCACGTGCCGCTCAACGCAACGCAGAGGGAAGCTCCATCAAAATCAGCGGCGAGGAGGAGGAGGAGGAGGTAGATGGCACCGAGCTCGCACGGGCAATGCGCGGGGAGTACATCGCCAACCGCCGCGCCATGACCATAACGTTGGATATGGGCCATCACGGAAGCAGCAGCAACAACAACAACAACAACAACAACACATCTGAAGATGCATCCAACTCCAAGGATGCGTCACGACGTCACTACCGAAAAGCAATGGTGTGTTTTTTTGAGTCGCGCAAGCGCATGAGCATTCGTGATGTGGAGGTGTACCGCACCGAGGCCATCAGCCGTGGTGCGCAGCTCCTCATTCTCGTCGTGAGTGCGTCGGAGCGCATTACTGGCGCCGTGTTGCGCGATGTGAAGGTGCTCGGCAATCGCGTTGATGCCACGACGAAGGAACCGGTGTTGCGCTTGCAGGTCTTTGATGAAGAAGATCTCGCCTTCAATATTGCCGCGCATGAAACGGTGCCGAAGCACGAGGTACTCAGCCCGGAGGAGCTCCACGAGCTGCTGCAGTCGCGATCGCTCACGTTGGCGCAGCTTCCACGGATGTTGGAGAGCGATCCCATCGTGGATTATCTTGGCTTGTCTCGCGGCCAGGTCGTGCGAATTACACGTGATGGCAGCGAGAGTGGGCCCTATCTGATGTACCGTCAAGTGGCGTAGCACATCATGATTTGGATGAGGATGATTTTGAGATGATCATGATCATCGTGGTACGGGTAACATCTGCACTAATACAAAACACGATAAGGCCTTCACTGTGTTGTGGCGGATGGCGCCACTCTGCGTGGAGAATAAAAAATTTAGAAAAGTTGGTGTGCGCATTGTGTGTGTGTGTGCCTCAGAATGCGTGACATGCATCTCGAGACGTACATCTTCGTGGTGCGGGTACATCCTCATCCTCATTCTCCTCCTTCTTCGCCACAAACATCATCATGAAGATTAGCATCTCCTTCTTCACGGAGATATACACATCAGCAACAACAACATGTTACGATTATCTAGTATCGCACGTGCTCGTGTGTTTGGCTCCATGGCCTCCTCCGCCATCTCACCCGGCAGCCGCGTAGAGCGCAACAACACCTCATCTACATCATCCTCCACCGCATCATCATCACGTGCGGCACCACTCATGGGCCAAAAGGCACGTCGAGGAAGCCTCTTCGCCATCGCCAACGACGTCAGCCATGACGAAACACGTCTGCGCCAGGAGCTCAACGCCATGTTGGCCGAGGAGCGAAGCAATCCGCTGTACGTGCGCGATGTGCATGATCCATCATCATCATCCATGATGAGCTCCTCCGCCTACCCGATGCGCAAGTTGGTGGATCTGCCGGGCGTGGAGCGCAAGCGCGACCTCCCCGCTGACCCCATCACACGCCTCTTCTTCCAGCACAAGGGCGAGCATGCGCTGTACTACGGCAGCTTTGATCATCCCAGCGCACAGGATGACGATCGTGTGCAGATTGAGAAGCGTGAGCCACGAGACTGGACCTTCAACGTCTTCACTCCCGTGTATGATTTCTGCCATCGTGTGCGTGAGGCAACGGAGCAACGCAAGCGCTTCGTCATTGTCCCGTCCACCCTCGAGACACGCGGGTGTGCCAAGGTTATGCTGAAGCACGGCTTGGTGGCGGGCTTCCGTGATTTTCACAACGACCGTGCCTTTGCCGTGGAGCTCAAGTACTTTCAGAATGAATCCACCATCAACGTCATTGAGCCCTGCAGCTACGATGGCAAGACGGAGTTTGAGTGGTCGCCCAAGATGATGCGCCGGCTGCTAAACACGCATGGCATTCATAACCGTTTGGTGGTGTATGTGTGCCGCACGGCAGATAATCGCATCATTGATCATATTCAGGCCGTGCGGGAGAGTGTTGGCGGTCGTGGGCTCATGATGGTACACTAACAACATCATCATTCATTCATCATCATCATTCATAAGCACAAACAAACGAACAACATCTGCGTGTGTTGTTGGTGGGCCAACAACACACGCAGCACTGCTTCTACAGGAGTATCATCCCTGATGATGTGTGCCAGACTTGATGAGCATGGCCTATTTCTTCTTCTTCTTTTTTTTCATCACTCGATCAAGCACTGCACATACGAGTAGGCACGAGCACATCCATCCTTCATTAGCGTAGACGTACATCATCTCCCTTCCACCGATTTTATAATCCTACGTCACCGGGTCAGCCAACACTTGGCCCCCCCCCAGCAGACGTCGTTATCTTTTCTTGTACGTGAAAACAAAGAAAAATAAAAACTTGGTAATTTTTTTTATTGTTGTGTGTAGCACGTTTTTATTTTACTCCTCCACACACACACCACGACTCCTTCGTCGTTTTAGAACGTCATCACCATGACCAGCGTGTTTATCTCCACGGCGGCACCACGTTCGGCCCACTCAGATTCTGCACAGCCAAGTGTGTTGGCGGAGTACGTCTTCTTCCCCTTCTACGACTGGCTGGTGCGCTTCTATCCACGTCGCTGGGTGCCGAACCTCATCACCCTCTTTGGCGTGAGTTGTACGCTGGCCTCCTCCTTGTTGTTGCTCTCCGCCATGCCCACCAACGCCCGCTTCATACCCGCACACGTTCAGTTCCTCCCCGCCAGCCTCGTCCGTGAAGGCCCACCCACCACCTCGCCCCTGTACGTCACGGAGCTCGAGCCAACCATGGCGTGGATGAGCCCACAACTTCTCTTGTTTGTGTGTGGCCTTCTCAATCTCATCTACTGCATCGCCGACAACACCGATGGACGTCTTGCACGGCGTGATCGCCACTTCAGCGTTGTTGGTGAGTACCTCGATCATGGCCTTGATTGTGTAACTTCCCTCCTCTCCGCCGCGTTGGTTTTTGGTGTTGCTGGCGCCTCACTCAGCAACATGATCATCTCCGTCCTGCTCATCGCCACCACCACACTCCTCTCGCACACACTGCACTATGAACGGAACATCTTCATTTGGGGGAACCGCGTGGCATCGGTGGATGAGGCGATGATCTTCTTTGGTGTGTGTATGTGGGCGCCATTGATGATGCCGCAGATGGGCCACGCCACACTGCCAGATGAGTTGGTGGACCGTCTGCCACTCCTGCACGATGCGTGGCGTGTTGCGCTCAAGCACATGAAGGTGATTGAGATTGGCTACCTCTTCTACGCCATGGCACAAGCAGAGACCATCTTCAGCATTGTGCGTCGCAATGCCAACATGATCCTCCGTGTGCAGCTCATCTTCATGTTGGTGAATGCCGCGGTGTTGCTGCTCGCGGTGCCCTTTCACGACGGCGCCATGGAGGCAGGTCTTGTTGGAGCCACGCTGGGCCCGTTGAGCTATCCGGCCCTATGGATCATCACGTGCGCATGCTCGTGTAGCACCATTGTGCATGTACCGATTCTGGCGCGTTGTGCCAAGATGAGCCGCATTGATCCGCTGCCACTGGGTGGGCTGATCTTCGTATGGGTCATCTTTTTGGCACATCCTGCCGCGGGAACTGTGGTGTCGGTGGCGGTGCACGTCACGCAAGTGTTGCGAAACATTGGCATCATTCGTCGTCGATGCGCGCCACGACGTGGATGATGATTATGATGAAGATGATGATGTGTTTGCGGGCTTAATCGAAACACCAAATCATTGTGCATCATGCGAAACGTACAATTCACTCCACCGTAGAAGTGCATCAGACGTTGCACGTAAGTACAGCGCGAGGATGCGATGGCTCATCGCGCTCACCCGCACAAAGACACGATTCCTCTCTCCATCTCATTCTGATTCTGATTCCTCCACAACACACCAACACACACACACATTATATCATGTTGCACATCTCACTCTACCATCATCATCATCATCATCATCATCATCATCACAGTAAAGAGTTGGTACTAAGGAGGGTGGCACACGCACACACGCCTTTGGGCACCATCCATCACCACAGAACAACAACACCACACACACTTACTACAGACGCACACGCACAGGTGTGGGTAGGATCTTCGTACTACCACTTCCACCACCACATGGATCTCCCAGGCATCGTTCGTGCTCTCCAGCAGGGCGATGATGTTTCACTCGCCATCGATACCCTCCTCAACTACAACCACCCACTCACCGCGAAGGAGCAGCAGCAGCTCACCGCCTTCCTCGAGCTCCAGGCTGAGCAGCGCGAGGGCGGTTTGAAGGTGGATGAGCCCACGGAAGAGATTGAGCAGCTCCGCCGTCGTCCGCTGCAGCAGGCGTTTCATCCGCTCATGGTGTTGCAGTGCATCATGAGTGCCGCCAAGCTCCCCTACCTCACCAAGGATCATCAGCGACGGTTGCAAAAGACGGTGCTGCCCTTCGTGGCCGCCCACACGCCCCTCTCGATGGAGGAGTGGTACATGGCCATGTGCGTCGCGCAGGTGCAGCTCTCCGTGGCCACCTCCACCACAGCATTGCGTTGTGCCGAGGAACTCCTGCGATGTGCAGCACCCGTTGTGTTGCGATGCCCCGCGACGGTTGTGTCGGCCCTTCATCGCCAACACCCACACATGGCGGTGAAGGTGGCACCACGCAAGGAGAGCGCCACGCCCAAACTCAAGGAGATGAGTGGGAACGATGCGGAGAAGCTCTTCATGAAGCTTCTCGCCGCTGTTGTGCGCGCCTATGCTGTGCAACACGCCAACTCCGCCAAGCACTCACGTCGTGAGGTGCCAACACCGGGCGAGCGCTTCCCAACCTGCCACGCAATGCGTCGTGTGATGGGAACGTTGCAGCGGTGCATCAACGTGAGTGGAGGAGAGGCCTCTGTCTCTGTGCCGGAGAGCGCCTTCTTCACCGCGGTGGCCACGCTCTCAGCGGTGGAGGTGCTCGCGCTATCGCTTCTCGCGCCGTGGATGCCCGCCATGACGAAGGACCTCCTCGCCGCCGCCATCAAGACGGATGCCGATGAGGTGTTGGCACTCCTTGGTGGCACGCGCGCCGTCGCTGATGTACTTCGTCTTGCCCCCACATCATCATGCGCCGATGTGCTGCAATACTGCCTCTACACCATGGGCCTCACTACCACCACGGAGGTGCAGTATCGAGCTCTCCTCGCCATCCTCGTGGCATTGCCCGTGGAAGAAACGTCGGCCGTCTTCCTCGAGCGCGGAAAAGATGCCGTGGCGCAGCTCCTCCACCCTTTTGTGGCCAACGCGAAGGGCCTCACGCCGGAGGTGGCCAAGGAGGTTGCTCCGCAAGTGGCTCGCCTCTGCACGCACATGATGATGGTCTCGGCGACGGAGGTGCGTGAGAGCACCTTCATTCCGCTCACCACGGCAGTTGTGCAGGCTGCGGCCTACTCCCTTACTAGCCGTTGCCGCGCCGTGCCAGAGAAGGAGTCGGTGCTGCGCATCATCCACGCCATCTTTGCCCAGCTGCCGTGCTCCGTGATGGATCGCGTACCACGTAAGGAGCTCGTCGCGGTGCTCAATCGTGAGATCAGCCTCCCCGTCGCCGCCTCCATGGGTCAGGCGCTGCGTGTGGCTTCAGTACTGCACCTCACGGCACAGGTGGCAGATGGCCTCCGAGACGCCGTGCGTGCCTCGGCCAAGGAAGATGAGGTGCGCCGCGCGCTGCTCGTCTTCCTGACGGAGGATGAGGCAGTGCCCGAGGAGGTTGTGGCGAGCCTCGTTTCCGGTGTGCTGGAGGATTGCGTGGAGGTACATACCTCCCGACCGGATGCCTTCCTTGCCCTGGGCCTCATCTGCAGCACCAACACGGAGCGTGTGCGCCAGCTTCTGCCCATGTTGAGCTCTGCCGAGGTACTCGGCCAGTTGCAGGGATGTCATGAAGAGCGCATGGCGGCTGGGCGTGTGGCCTCTCGCCTGGCAGCCGTGGGATGCTTCGCGCCATGTGCGATGCTCCTCACCGCACCACGCGGCGATGTACGTCTCTTGATGGAGGATCAGCTCAGCACAACCATGGCCAAGGACCCCACGACGAGCCTCGCTCTGTGGAGGGCCTGGGTGGAGGAGGTGTTCCTCCTGCACAAGGAGAGCGGCGCCGCACTCCTCTGCGAGGACGGCAGCAGCCTCCCCGCCTTCGTCAAGCTGGGCCAGGCGGTGTTGCACCATCTCCCACAGCTGTATCAACCCGCTGCGGTGAAGCTCCTCGCGGAGCTCCTCATGTGCTGCGGCCACGATCATGTGCAAGGTGCTGATCCGGGCTTCTTCTTGGCGGCACGTCAACGACGTCGCTACGATGGTTCTGGATTTGGCATCCTTCGCACCAGCATCTTTGGCCGCATCTTCCCCGGCCAGGCGGATATGCTGATGGAGCATGCGGGGGAGGTGATGGAGGTACTCTGCACCTCCTTCACCACCTCGGAGCACGTTAGCACCGCAGCCGCACGTGCCGTGGTGCTTCTCCTCACGAAGCTCTCTGGGGAGGCGGCCAGTTGTGTGGCGGATCAGCTCCTTCGCGCGGCCCGCACCTCCATGGATTTTTTCGTGGCCCTCAACGAGCGCGACCGCGCCATCGCCGCCGAGTGTGCCGACGCCATGTGGAGCTACGAAGAGGCCACCTTGCGTGAGCAGCAGCTCCTCAAGACGTACACGGAGCGTGCGCCAAAGGGCATGTCGGAGGACGATTTTGCCGATCTCAAGAAGCGCGATGCCTTGGCGCTGGAGAAGGGCCGCGCCGCCCTCCACGCCGATGTGGCGAAGCGCACCCTGACCTTGCAACGCACCGCCCGCCTGCACAAAACCTCCCTCCACACCATTCGCCATCTCGGCCAACACGGCCACTTTCCCTTGGCCGCCGTCGCGACGCTCTATCCCTACCTGCAGAGCTGCCTCAACGAGACCACGCATCCTCTTGTCGTGAAGAGCCTCGCGCTCGATGCAGTCGTTGGGCTTCTCTCCCGCACCCCCTTGGCCCACCTCGTGGAGCCGATGGTTCTCACGGTGGCACGTTTGGTGGATGAGAAGTACCTCACCGCCAAGGATGTCTCGCAGATTGCTAGTCTGGCGCAGATGTTGCGTGTGGAGCTGCAGCAGATGCTTCCTGCTCCACTCGTGGTGCTCCTCACCGCCTTTGATCAAGTGGCCTTCAAGGCGGGTCGCGGGCTCAACGCCACATCCACGACGATCCCCGTCGCTACCCAGCACCAGCTTCTCGGCCTCTTGTTGCAGAACATTGGCCAAGCACACCTGCCACAACCTGCGGTGGTGTTGGCCCTCCTCACCACCATCCTCCAACGCTTCGCGCCCCTCTACAAGAGCGTGCAGCAGGGAGTACAGACGTTGATGCCGATGGTGCCATCGGCCGACCTCGCCACGATTGAGGCCGCCCTCCTCGGCGGCTCGGACTCGGTGCGTGAGGTGGTTGCGGGAAGCTACCAACGCTTTTCCCACTTTGATGGCAATCGTCGTGCTCTCGTGCTCGCCGCCATCTTCATGAAGGACCCTGCGACCGCTGTTGTTCGTGGCATGGAGAGCGTTCTCGCCGATGAACGTTGGTCGTGGGAGCTCCTCCCTTCGGATTGGTCCGATGTGCTCTACTATCTCCAAACGTTTGGGCAGAGCTCGGCCAACGCGCTGCGCATCGCCTCCCTCATGGCCGACCTCTTCGCCGCCCCCACGACCACCGATGAAGCCCAGCACGCGTGGCTCGCCGAGATCATCGCCATCAACGGGGTGGCCGCCGTCGTCGCGGTTCAAACCCTCTCACCCGCCCTCCGTGGCGCGTGCCCCGTGGCGGTGATGAGCTATCTTTCCACCCTCATTGAGCAGCCCACCACCACCGAGGCACTCATGAAGTTGGCCCTAAACAGCGGCCGTGTGGTGCTCAAGGGGATGCCCCTTGAAACCCTGCGCGGATTATCCAGCGACGTGCAGGCACGCCTGGCCAAACCCCCCAAGGAGGCCACAGAAGCACAACGTGAGCAGTACCTGGCCACCGCCACGGTATGGCTCACCATTCTGAGCTGCCGCTTGCAGGAAACGGCCCTCATTGAATCCATCATGGACCAGCAGAGCCGCACGCTGAATAACTCACAATCGGCGATGGTGCATCGCTGTGTTGGGGAATCCATGGCGGAGATTACGCGCAACGAACAGGCACGACGCAGCCCGTCGCTCGATCTCTTCATGGAGAAGTGCAGCAAGCAGGTTTTTCACTCGGGAAGCTACATCAAGAAGAAGGCGCATGCGTGGGGTATGGTGGGTGTGTTGCAGGGCATTGGACTGCCCGCCCTCGCACGTTTTGGCATCATGGAAACGCTCAACAAGGCCGCCACGGAGAAGCAGAATGAGAAGGCTGGTGCGATGATCCTTCTCGAGGTGTTGTGCGCCGTGATGGGCAAGACGGTGGAGCCCTACGCCCTCTCACTCGTTCCCTTCTTGCTTGAGAGTGTGGCGGATGCCGATCCAAAGATCTCCGAGTGCGCCGACGATGCCGCCCGTGTGATGATGAGCAGCCTCACCGCGGTTGGTCTTCGCCAGCTCGTGCCCACCTTGGTGGCTGGCCTATCCTGCGATCAGGCCAAGAAGCGTGTGCCACCGCTGAATTTCATTGGCTATGTGGCCTTTTGCTCCCCGAAGCAGCTCGCGGCGGCACTGCCCGAGATTATGAAGCACATCACCCCATGCCTCTTCGATGTCAACGGCTCCGTCACTGTGGCGGCCTTCAACGCTCTCCGACGTGTGGCTGGTGTGGTCTCCAACCCAGAAATTCAGGAACACGTGGAGCTCATCCTCAATGCGATGCGCAATCCAAGCTCCGACACGGAGAACGCCCTCGATGCACTGCTCTACACGCGCTTCGTCAATGTCGTGGACCCCGCCTCCCTCGCCCTCATCATCCCCGTTATTTCACGCGGGCTGAGTGGCCAGGTGGCGCACACACGGCCCAAGGCGGCACAGATTGTGGCATCCATGGTGAGCCTCGTCGGGGATGCCAAGACACTCCAACCGTATGCAGAGGAGCTCGTGAAGCTTCTGGAGAGCGCCGCACAAGATCCTCTGACGGAGGCACGCACCACAGCTGCCAAGGCTGTCGGTGCCTTGGCCTCGGCCGTGGGAGGTGATTTCATTGATATGGTGGCAACATGGTGCTTTGGTGTGCTGCAAAAGACCCAAACAGGTGCGATTGAGAAGGCCGGTGCCGCGCAGGTTTTTGTGGAGCTCGTGAGTAGCTGCGGTTATGAGCTCCTCGTGGCCTTTTTGAGCACCATCGAGGCGGGCATGACGGATGAACGTCCGCCCATTCGTGAAGGTTTCCTCTACATCATGGTCTATGCCCCCTCCACGCTGCGCACCGAGGACTTCCAGCAGCTCCTCCCGCTGGCCTTCCCGTGGGTGCTCGATGGCCTCTCCCACTTCTCCGACAAGGTGCGCGATGTGGCGCTCGGGGCTGGTGACAGCATCATCTCCCTCTACGGTACACGCAATCTGCCACTTGTGCTGAAGGCGCTGTTGGAAGGTGTGGCCAACGAAATCACCACGATGCGGCAGAGTTCTCTGCTCCTCTCGAGCAAGCTCATGCTCCACTTGGTGGCGAGCATCAAGAAGAAGATGCGGCTCCAGCTGGCGCAGGAGGCGGCGGCGGCAGACGAAGGTGCAGATGGCGGCGGCATGGCCATGGACCCACTCGCCGATGAGGAAGGCGGCGGTGTTCTGACGATGGAGGCTGCGCGCGACGTGGAGAAGCGTGGCATCTCCATTCTCGGCTCCCTCGAGGAGATGTTGGGCACCGATTCGCTGGTGCGAATGCTCTCGGCCATCTACTGCGGCCGCCACGAACACAGCCTCAACGTGCGCACCGATTGCAACATGGCGTGGCAGGCCTGCGTGGCGAGCATCCGTGCCGCTGTGGGCAAGATCTTCGATGCCCTTGTGCAGCTCCTCACGCACTTCTGCAGCAGCGACAACCCCGATTGTGTGGAGGTGGCGGAGAAGTCCATTGAATTCACCACGCGCATGAATGAAACCATTGAGCGCTTCATCAACGTCTTTTGCGACAACTACAAGAGTGAGCACCATCGCACGAAGCTGGGCTCCCTCACCGCGCTCGGCGTGGTGGTTCAGTACGCCGACTCCAAGCGGCTGATGAGCATGGGTGGCCAGATTGTGGGATGTGTGTTGCCTGGCATGCAGGATGAGAGCGACGCCGTGAAGGATGCCGCGCGCATCGTCTTTGCCCGGGTCACCAAATCTGTGGGCTCGCGGCTCATTGAAGGTGCGGTGGAGGCGCAGATCTCCACGAGCGTGCGTGGTGTGGTGGAGGTTGTGAAGGTGAAGCCAAGCATCGCCCTCGCCCTCGTCTTCAAGCACCTCAATGAGCTCACTGAGTACTCGGAGAGCAACGTGGAGCTCATTGACTGCATCTTGGATGTCGAGGAAGCAGAGGAGGAGCTCGAGCACTATGACGAGGACATCACGCGCATCTTGTTGGCCTGTGCGGTGCAAGGCATTGCGACAACGAGTGAGGTGGCACAGCGCTTCTTCGATAGCCTCCCGGAGGACCGCGAGGCGCAGCCGCTGGAGAGCTTTCACAAGGCCCTCAACGTGCCACGCACGCGTCTTGGTGCGCTCATCCTGGCCGAGGCGTACGGCCTCGGTGCGAGCCTCGCCAACCTCGACGGCATTGAGGCCGTCTTCCGCGCCGCCATCGACGCACTCGGCGATGCCGCGGAGGACTCACGGGCGCAGGCCGTCGCCACCATCACCGGCCTCATTTCTTCCTTGGAGCAGCGTGTGGTGGATGAGCTCGCCGAGGAGGAGCAGGGCGATATAACGGTGTCAAAGCGTGCGGCCGGGCGCTATCTCATTCAGTTCCTCGAGGTCTTCCAGGTGGCCTTGGCCTCCACGGCCTCTGCCTGCATGAGCTCATCGGGCGAGGAGCACTTTGCCGTGCTCGGTGAAGGCGAGCCGCGCCTCTTCGATGTCTTGATGGCGCTCTACAACCGCGGCTTGGATTATGGCACAGCCACCCAAAAGGTGGAGGCGGTGGAGTGCATCCAGGATCTGATGCGCTTCGCACCACGTGCCATTAGCGCAACCGCGAGCAACACCGTGGCGGGTCGCTGCTCCAAGGTGCTCTTCACGCGCAACGAGGGCAGTGTGGTGCTCGCCCTGGTGCGTCTGTGTTTGCAGCTCATGGACTACCCCGCCAGTGGGAAGGAGAAGATGGTGGAGGGCACCATGGCCCTCGCCGTATACAACGCCGCCCTCTGCGACTCGGGTGAGGCCCGCGCACTTGCGTTGCGCATCGTCATTTCGCTCCTCAAGCGTTCCGAGAAGTATGCCGATCTCATTCTCGGCACCGTTGTTACGAAGCGCGCCGCGGCCGACTCGCCGCTGCTCCGCACCGTCATGTGCCGCTTCATCTCCGTCGTGATGCGCTACGCCAACTTTGAGAAGAGCTTCCCGCACATCATCAAGCTCATGGAGGTGGTGCGGCCCATGTGGGAGTCCCCGACCTCCCCCGCGCAGGCGGTGGCGGCGGGCGTGGCGGTTGGCGCACTCGCCAAGTCGGCGAGCGTGCCGGATGATGTGCTCCGCGACATTAAGGAACGCACCCTCGCCCTCACTGCCGTCAAGGGCGTGCAGGCCCTCGCTGGCTACGCACTCGTATACTCACTCCTCAACGCTGCTCCAGCACGTGCCGATCCAACCTTTCTGGAGGTGGCCGCAGAGCAGGTGAGCCTCGCCGCGGGCTACGCCTCTGATAAGCTCTCCACCTTGTGGGTGCTGCGCGCCGCGGGTGCCATCGCCACGACGGGGTGCATCTCGCAGGCCAACTTCCGCATTGAAACATACGTGCCGCTCCTGCGCCGCCTTGGTGGCAACAATGAGGAGCAGTCGTTGAGCACCGCGCAGTACTTCTTCGATTGCGTCTCGGGTGCTTATCCATCCATGTATAACAGTCTCGATAGCTTTGGCCGTGAGCCGAGCGCGTTGTGGCAGATTGTGGGGCACTTTGATGCCGACTTGGATGATGAGGTGGTGGCCGATACGGTGATGTAGGCGAGGAGAGACCAGTCTCTTCCTCTTTTCTGCATGCAACACAGACACACACCAACAACAACAACAACAACAAGAATAAACACAAGAATATCTCAATAACACCAATTTTCGTAATTCATCCTCGCACAACAACTTCATCATCTTTCTTTTGTTGTGAGGCGCGTGTCAGTGACGCGCAACAACGTAGGCCGGTGCCCACTTCCTCTCTCTCTCTCTCGCCTCTTCTCCACCTCCGCGTCGTGGATGAAAACAGGTGGTTGAGAGGAGGAGAGCATCATCATCATTATCATCATCATCATTATGCACTCCATTCATGCTCCCTTTCACGTCTTCCTCTTCTTCTCTTTGTTGCTGCAGTCGTTGTTGTTTGCAAGTGAGAGTGGAGCTCATCCTACATCTCACTTCGTGTAGCATCATCTTTTTTTTTCATTTGCACATTTGGTAGGTGTAGTGCTCAGCTCCATGCAAACAGGGTATCAGCTCGCGGCGGTCCATGGCATGCTCTACACGGGCGGCAACGTCGCCTTCAGCCCCGACGGCACGCAGCTCTTCAGCCCCGTACACAGCTATCTGAGCTCCATTGAGCTCCAGCAGGAAGGCCATCGCTCGCTGCCCTGCAGCAACAGCTCCATCCAGTGTTTTGATCTCAGCCCCGATGGCGATATGGCCATCGTGATTGGCCAACGTGGCCTCGGCTTCTTCTACAGCATCAGCTCACGTGTGGTGCTCGATACCATCTCCTTCCCACCCAACTGCTCCTGTGCCACGGTGCGCTTCAGCCCTTGTGGCCGCTACGTGGCCCTGGCGCTAGAAACAACCTTGCAGATTTACACCGCACCCGCCAAGCGCGTCGTGAGCTTCCACGCCTGCCACCGCGTTGAGAATCTTCACGCCGCCCTAACCTTACCCATCCTGGGGCTCTGCTGGACCGATGATAGCGAGCACCTCCTCCTTTCTGGCCAAGATGCGCGCATGATCATCGTGCCACGCCAGGCCGCCCCACACATGAAGGGCCTTGCCATTCAGCGCAACTCACTGATTGGCCACCGCACCGCCGTGCTCGGTGCGTGGTTTACCAATGAAGATGCCACTCGTGTTGTCAGTGTGGCCGCCGACAACGTTGCCGTGACGTGGCGCCGCACCGCCATCACGCGTCGTGAGGTGCTTCACACCATCGCCTCGGCCAACATGTCGGCGAGGGTGGAGGCGGCCAACGAGGAAGATGGCCGCTCCGAGGTGCCACGCAGCTTCCTCGAGAAGAGCCGCCTCGAGGCGCTGAAGCTCGATGGCATGCGGGTCGCCAACGCCGACGATGGCGGCCTCCCCGACATCCTCCGCTACGCCTACGAGGTGGATCGCAAGATGATGCTTACGCACAAGGGCAACGTTTCCGTCGCGGCATTTCACCGCGGACGTGGTCTCGTGGCCCTTGGCTACAACACCGGCATCTTCGCCGTGCACCACCTCGAGGAGGATGATATGCCACTCATTCACCTTCTCTCCATCTCCGCCCAGGCTCTCACCGCGGCGAGCTTCTCTCCCAATGGTGATTTTCTCGCATTTGGTAGCGCACACCTGAAGCAGCTCCTCGTCTGGGACTGGAAGGCTGAGGCCTACGTGCTCAAGGAGCAGGCGCACTACTACGACATCGCACGCACCGCCATCACCGCCGACAGCAGCAACATCATCTCGGGTGGCGAGGATGGCAAGGTGAAGGTATGGAAGGCCTCAACGGGTCAGTGCTTCGTCACCTTCACGGAACACACCGGGCCCATCACGGGCATCGGCGTGAGTAGCTCCACCAACGCCTTCTTCACGTCGAGCTTGGATGGCACCGCGCGCGGCTACGACTTGGTCCGCTATCGCCACTTCCGCGTCTTCGCCCCACCAGAGGAGTCGCAGCTCAGCTGCCTCGCCGTGGATCCATCAGGGGAGGTCTTGGCGGTGGGCAGCGCGCGCATGAATAAGATCTTCGTCTTCGCCATCCAAACGGGCCGCATCATTGATGTGCTGCAGGGCCATGAAGGTGCCATTGCCTGTGTGGCGTTTCATCCTGCGGGTACCACTCTCGCATCTGGCGCCCTCGATCACTCCATCGTCTTGTGGGATCTCTTCAACCACAACGAGGGCGGCGAGCGCCTAAAGGGGGATGGAGAGGTGGTGGAGGTTGGCACCGAGGTGGTGGCCATCGCCTACAGCGCGAGCGGGCGGCGCATGGCCATCCTCACGGCGAAGCAGGAGGTATCGGTGTACGAGACCACGGTGGCAACGGAGCCGGAGCTCCTCATCACCTTTCAAACCTCCATGGATGCGGCGGGTGGCTGGAATAAGGAGGTGGGCCCGAAGAGCGCCAACTACAACGCCCGCTTCACGCGCATCTCCTTCTCCGCCGATGGCGAGAAGATCCTCGCCGGTGGCGAATCCAAGTGGCTCGTACTCTATCATGCCACACAAGGTTTTGTGCTGAAGAAGTGGCCCATCACCACCAACATGGATGTGCAAGGTGCCGAGGAACAGTATCAGTGGCGCAGCATCACCGAGGCGGGCTTCCTGCAGGATATTGATGTGGAGGATGAGGATACGCACCTCACCAAGCGCAAGCTGATGGAGATGCCGGGCAGCCGGCACCGCCACTTCGCGACGGGGAAGCGCAAGACGGAGCTCGTGGCTCGCACCATGGATGTTGCATTTGCCAACACGGGAAGTGAGTTTATCGCCGCCACCACCGACGGCCTCCTCGTCTTTTCCACTCGCGTAGCCCGCCCACGCTTTCAGCCGCTTCAGCTCCGCGCCAACATCACCACCGCCCACATCCGTGAGCACATGGAGCGTGGAGAGCTCGTCATGGCCTTGGTGGCCTCACTCATCCTCGGCGAGTATCTTCTCGGAATTGAGTGCATGCGCAAGATGCCACGCGAGGGCATCCCGGTGGCGGTGAGCTCCATCCCCAGCGCCGCCTACGCCCTCCTTGTGCAGTGGGTAAGTGCGGAGGTGGAGCAGAGCCGTGGCGTGGAGCACGCCCTCCTGTGGGCCCAATCCCTTCTCCTACACTCCAACGAAGCACTCGGCAGCTACGCACAAGATACGAGCCGCGTGCTTCCAGCCCTCAAGACGCTCCAGCGTAGCCTTCAGCAACACCGCGCACTCATCACCCTCGCCAAGGAAAACTACTTTTCGGTGTCGTACCTCCGCGATCTTGCGCGGATGCCAAAACACCGGCTGACCGCCACGGCGGAGGTGGAGGAGGCGGCTACATCAGCCTAAGTCCTCCATCGCATCATCATCATCATGATGATGCGATGCCTCAACTTCATAACTCACTTTCTTCTTGAACCGACGAATAACAGGCGGATGAGGTAGTTCCCATCGTCTAATGTGTGTGTGTGTGTGAGAATGAAGGTATGTATGATATCTTCTTCCATGCCACATGCACAAATGTACGATTGGTGTGCCTCTCTGACTGATGCTGCATAATCTCAGCCTCTCTTGTGTTTGTGTGCGTGGGCCTTCCCCCTTCCACTAGCAATTCTCTGAGTGCCTTATATCACCATCATCATCATCCTTCATCCTTCATCTCTCCATGGGTATCACAACACACAAGAATATAGCGGAATAGCACCTACGCAGGCGCCACACATGAACGTTGTTGGCGGTGGTTCCACCGCCCGACCCTCCAACGCGGCGGTGCAGCTTCTGCCCGATCTCATCCGCTCACTCCGTCATGAAGCGGCGCCTTTGTTGCGCCATTTGGAGCAGCAGAGCAGCGCTTCAGCACTGTGCAGCACCTACATACTTGAGATGGTGCCCGCACTCATTCGTCTCGATGCCGTCCTCACCGAGGAGGAGCGCGAGGTGTACGTGCGCGCCTTGAATAAGCTCGTTGATCATCACCGCGCACAACTCCGCCGCGTCGTGGAGCTCCGCAAAGCGGTGGAGGCCAACGCCGCCTTCATTGCCACCCTCTCCGAGCGCATCTCAGTCCTCCACGCCATCACCACACATCCATCTCTCCTCACTCGGCTGGCACACTCCGCGCCGAGCAGCGCCGTATCACCTCAGCCCAGCATCGCACACCGCCGCCAGGTCAAGAAGGAGGGCTGGCGCACACTCTTCGGGCCTCCTCCGCCAACACATGTCGCGACGGACTCCTCGAGTGAGTTCGGCGGTGACGACCACCTCAACGCCACAACCTCCACCACCAACACCAACACCAACACGCATGGATTGGCGGAGCTCCCATCACCTATCTGTGCGCTGCTCCTCGGTACCGCCACCTCTGCTGAGATTGCGGCCTTTGTACGCTTGCTGGAGCGTCGCAGCGCACACGCGCTCGGGCAGGAGGACGGCGCCGCCAACGTACGCCTTGCTCGAGCAGCGGTGCTCTCCTCTATTCCTGGCGCATTGGGTGTGTTGGTGGAGCGCCTCCTTCACGGCGCGGAGGATCTTCACTCGTGGCGGATGGAGGTGGAAGAGACGACGCCACCATCGCCACCACCGCCAACAACACCAGCCGATGCCGCCACCTCCTCCACGTCTGCCCCCTATCCGCCTGCCATGTTTCATCATATGAAGATTTATTGGCCAGGCATGCGCAACTACGCCACCACGATCCTCGGCATCGCACAGGAAGCAGCCAGGTTGGCCAGCTGCAACAACAACAACAACAACAACAATCATGGCGGTGGTGCCTCCTTCTTCTCTCCCGAGGAGGCGAGTGGTGTCTTTGATCGCGCCAACAACGGTGGCAGCCTCAACACCTTCTCCGTGATGGAGGCAGAGAGCCAACAACAACATGGCGGCGTGCCATCGTCATGGGCCTTCGTGATGGGCTCCGCGGGCCTTCACAATGGCAGTTTTCGTGCGGCGGAGCATCACGAAACGCCGCTGCTCCAGCCGCTCGCGGATTTGGCCATGTATGCGCAGCTCCCCGAGGTGGGGCCACTCGTGGAGGATGGAGAGGCGGAGGTGCGGGCGGTGGATGTGGTGCTGCACGTGGTGTCTCGCGCATGCCAACGGATGCTGCGACGCGAGGATGGATCTCTCGTTCTCACTGCCACCACCACCACACCCGCCGCCACGCACAGCCGTGTTGCTGCGACGCCAACCGTTGGTGGAGGTGCGGAGCAGGACTGGATGGGCAGCTTCATCACCGCGACGGGGAGCTCCGTGGGGTTCATCTCGCCGATCATCCCGACGAGCTTCACCGGCGGCAGCCTGGAGGACGTGATGAGCAGTGGCGTAGATGATTCCAGCACCACCTTCTCACCACAACTATCTGCTCAGCCAACATCATTATCATTATCAGCAGCAGCAGCGTTGCGCAACAACAACAACTTTGCGTTTCCAGAAGATTCTACAACCAGCCAGCCGCGGGCCACAACACGCACATCCCACTCACCACCACCACCACATCACGCGGCATCGGCATCCATGCCAGGCCTCACGGTATTCATGAAGGAGGAGCTGGAGGAGGTGCGCAGGGCTATGGAAGAATCTTGTGCCACCTTGCGATCCATGGAGGCGCAGCTCCGCACGGAGCTCACCCTCATTCTCTTTCGTGTGTTGAGCTCCGTCCTCGATTGGCTCATCCCCGCCATCTACGTTGTCAGCCCACGCCTTCTCATCTTCTACCGCAAGTGGGTCTGCGATGTGTTTCGGCTGCTCTACGAGGAGGGCGAGCTCGATCACTTGGCACAGCTCCTCGACGCCATCAATGGTGGTGGAGCAGCAGCAGCTGCGGCATCATCATCACCTCCACCTGCTACCGCAGGAGCACAGGCTGCAACGGCAGAGTCGGCCACACCTACACGAACTCAGCCAACACGTGGTGCCAAGACAAGCAACAACAGCGGGTCGCGTGCAGGACTTGGCAAGAAACATGCGAAGCCTCCAATGAGCTCCAAGAGCGGTGCTGGAAAAGGTGGCAGCAGTAGTGATGTGGTTCTGGCCGTGGATCGTACATCACCCACACCTCCGCCAACACCGCAGATGAATCAGACCCCCAACGTCAATGCCGTGGCGGACGATCATCTCGATGCCACCACGACCTCCATGGACACGCTGACGATGGCGGAGGTGGAGGATCCTCGCGCGCTCATGGTTCCCGGCTCCAACGCACGCCTCATGGAGGATCTTGCGCCACCACACAACACCACAACGCCAACATCTTCTTCGTCTGCGCTGAGCTTGGTGCAGGCGCTTCTCCTTAGTGGTGTGGCGGTGCCTCCGCCACGTACGTACCTCCTCACGCGGCAAATCGCCGCAGCGCTCGGCGGGCTCGAGGGCGAGGCCGTGCGAGCCATGCTAATGTTGGTTGGTGAGCCGCATGCACCTCCAGCGGAGCGGATGGCGATGATGATGGAGGAGGCGAAGGTGGCCGCAAATCGCAGCAACACAATGCGCGCAGGTCGTGGCTCAGCCACCTCCACCTCTCCCGTGGCAGCCCCACCTCCATCATCATCATCATCTCACGTTGCTCGTGGAGGCCATCTTCATCCACATCATCGCGGAGGTTCATCCGGCCCTAAACCGCCACGTTCACCCTCCAACAACACTGTGATTGATACGACGCCCGCCCTCGCACATCATCATCGTTTTCGCTATCCCAACATCCGCAACGCACATGATTTGGTGCGGCTTTACATCAGCACCGTGGAGGAGGCTGAGCAGCTCCTCTCTCCACATGATCCCATTCGCGCGGCGCTGATTCAGAACGCGGCAGACTTTCTCGCGTCGGATGGTGTTGGTGAAAGCCACACCGCCCTCGAGCTCGTGGAGCACTACATGATGGACGTGGAGGAGGAGCGCGTGCAGCTGCCGGTGTGGGTGACGAACGCACCAAACGCAGCGGGGGAGGTGCCAGCGTGGTGGGCCGCAGGCTCATCATCAACGGCAGCAACAGCATCGGCCAACGTTGCGACAACGGGCAGCGATGGAGCAGCCCCGCATCGCGGCTTCTCGGTTTCAACGGCCAGCAATCGTCCTCGGAATGTTGGTGGTGCAGCAGCAACATCATCTGTTGTTGCCGTGGATGCTTCATCTGCATATGGCGTGAGAGGTGCGCCACCCTCTCCCCCTCCTTCTACTCAGCAACATCCTCATGGCACCACCACAATGGCAGCACACGTGGCCATTCCCATGGTGCTGCCGTCGTGGAGTAGTCCGAGTGAGCGCGACGCATTTGTGCAGCTCCTCGCGGTGCTCCGTGACACACAACGGCGCCTGCAGGGCCACGCGTCAGCCGGCGACGTGGCGGAGGGTGGGAGTGTGGAGATGCACCCAACACATGCCTAGCTCCAAAAAAAAATCTGATGGGTTGGATGGTTGATGGTTGCTGTTTGTTCTCAGAAGTGCTACACCTTCATTATCATGCCATGCGCAACATCTTTCTTATCTGTGGCACATCACGTCTTCTCTCTCATCATCATCATCTTCCTCATGACAGCGTTTGGCGACGACGCCTTCATCATCTTCTGGCAACAACAACAACAACAACTAGTACAGCTACTACTACGCGAGTAGCTTCTTCCCCCCTCTCCCGTTCAACGAAAACCAAAAGACAGAGAGATACTACTCCCAACATATCGCAAGACTCCATCATCGTGCTTGTGCTTCACACGCACCACAACAGCATCATTGGTGTATCAGATAGCTTCATCATCATCGTCGTCTTCAGCAACAATTCCAATCCAGAAGAAGCAGATACATCACCCGACTATTCAGAAAGCAAGAACAACAACAACAACAACAACAACACACACTGAGCACGGTGTACTTATACGTACTCTTGACGTGTGGCAAAGATGGCTGAGGATGATGAGCTCCCGCTGCCAGACGTCAACGACCTTTCACAGCGAATCCGAGCCATCCACGATGAGCTCCAGCGAGCGGGCCTCTATACCACAGCGGAGGCACTCCTCGCAGAGGTGGGCCAACGTCGTGGAGTTGATGCAGCATCGCAGGTTGTTGGATCGCGTGCGGAGGATGAGATGAGAGCCGCAGCACACACGCATGAAGAAGATGCGTTGTCAGCCACCACCACTGCAGCAGAGTCGCTGGCGAGCCCGGTGGAGCATCATGTACCAACCACAACACCCATCGCACAATCCATTGCGGAGGAGCTCGCCCGCCTCACGCTGGTGCCGCTCGCGACACCCGCGGAGTTATTAGGTGATGTAGGAGCATCATCATCATCAGCATGTTCTTCCGCGCCAGCGTTGCGCGCAGCACTCATGTCTTTGACGCGCTCAATGATGGATGCGTGCAACAATAGCAACAGCAACACGTCACCCTACCACACCTCCGCCAACACAACGAGTGAAGGCATCGCTTCACTCTACATCTTCCTCTGCATTGTACTGTGGCAGCAGGAGGAGCTGGCGGAGGTGGTGGAGCTCCATCACCTCCTCATGGAAGAGCTCATGGGCCACGCCAAGGAGGATGAAGAAGAAGACAAAACTCCAGCATGTGCATCCACCGCAGCAACAACAACAACAACAACATCCTCGTTGAGCTCTGTTGTGATGAGTGTGGTCCGGTTGGCCCACGCCGTGCGTGTCTTTCACACCCACGTTGGCATGCCTCGCCAGTGGGGGCCCGTCGTGGAGGGGGGCCATGATGCTTCGGTGCTACACGCAGCGATGCGCAAGTGCTCGCCAATCTGGCTGAGTAGAGCGGAACAGATTCTTCAGTTTTGGCTTGACTGCAGCGTCGCTGACAAAACATCCACGTCATCGTCGCCACCACTGCCGCCACTTGCAACGAAGCGTGGCCGGCAAGGTGGTGCCGTGGATGGATCTGATCAGAACAACAACAACTGTCGTGATGATCATCATCCAGTTCCACCACAAACAGCGGCTTTGAAGAGCTCACGTGAGGAGCTGCTGGTGCGCCACGTTGCGCGTCGCGCTCGTCTTGTGGTTTGGATTTTGGAGAGGATGGAGGAGCTCACGTGCAGCCCACCTCCTCGATGCACAGCCATCGTGGCGCATTGGGCCGCTGCCTGTGTGCGGCGTCTCGCCACGATGGATTCAACGCGACGGTTGTTGGCGGACCTCCGAGGACGATTTGCGGCGGTTCTTCGCCACACAAGTGCGCCAGCCTCACCTGAATCTCTATCGCTTCTCTTCACCGATTCCGCGCACAACGCCAGTGTCGTGGAACATGGCCCACCAAGGGGCACCGTTCGAGGTTCAGCAGATGTGGCGCACCCACACACCGTGGTGCTCAGCCTGCATGAGTGCCTACGTCGTGTGCTACGTGCACGGCCCCACCGCCTTCTGCGTTTTGGCAGCCCTGCCCTTCAACAACAACTCATGAGCATGCAGAAAACTCCGCAACAACAAGAGCACATGCACGACGTCGAGGTTGGTGCAGAACAACACGATGCACCACTACCACCACCAACAACAACGTCAGCGGTGTTGGGATCTGACTCTCTCTCCTCCTCTGCATCCGCCCCCACCACACCGCAACAACCTCCTCCTCCCTACACAAGACTGCAGCCCTCGACGTCCTTCACCACATCTGATCCCGTTGATGAGCGTTTTGGTGATCCCACCGACAACATTCGCGATCAGGTGCTGAGCATCACCTCCACCAAGGATGGTGCGTTGGTGGCGATGATCTCCTCGCATGGGAAGTTGCTCGTGTACGCCAACACGGCAGCCACCACACAACACGCCCATCATCATCAACGACAGCAGAATCATAAGATGGAGGAGGAGGAGGAGCTCGTCTTGTGCGCACACCTCCTGCCGTGGGGAGCTCATCAAGCGCAGTGGTATGAGCTCATCGGCTCCATCGTGGAGATCAGCCCCGATGGGCGTTATGTGATGGCGGCGATCCAATATGCCGCGGAGAGTGTGGCTCCAGATAATGAAGCAACGGCACACATCCCCGAGGGAACGGGGGCGTTGCGCATCTACTCGCTCCATCAACGTCAGCCGCACATGGTGCGGAAAGGAATAGAGAAGATGATGCGCGCCGAGGTGGAAGAGGATGAAGAGGAGGTGCATGATGATGATGATGATGATGATGATGCGTGTTATGCCACATACACACTTCACCGCGCACCCATCATCACGGCGCGGTGGGCTGACGCCCGATTTTGGCCGCGAGAGAAGTTGGCCGCCGCACACCTACGTCGTCAAGCCACCGTGCGCATCATTGATGAAGATCGTTCGCCCATTGAGCATGCCTGGCGTGTTGCCGCGCGTACCTACCTACATCCTTTCCAGTGCTTCTCCGTGGGTCTGGATGATGAGCTCGTGCGTTGGCTGCCCTCCAGTGGTGTGGTGCTGCAGCGCATCGCGACCCCACCTTTGCAGGACCTCATCATCTCCCCACTCCGCGCCTCCATCTACTCCATCGACGATGGCGGCTCGTTGGGCATGATGGATGTGGCGTGGAGGAGGAGCACCGCACGTCAGCCTGCCTCTCCCCATGAGCTGGAACACACCGCCACCCCACTCGTCGTACTTGGCGCGGGCGGGCTTCCGTTGATGGGCCTCCCCCCATCCCCCGGTGATCCCATCGCGCCATCCGACGGGGCACCACAACGGCAACATGAAGCGGATCGTCAGGTACCGCCGTTTATGTTCGCCGCCTCATGCGTGTTGCGCTGGAGCCGCCGCAGTCGCTCCGGTGCGGTGCGGGAGGCGGAGGATGGGGAAGAAGCGAGGGAAAAGGAGGAGCCTACTCAGCCGCTCCGCGCATCGATGATGTCGGAGTTGGCGAGGCTGATTCGTGGGTCGGGGAGATCGTCGTGCAACGCAGTGAGTGGTGATGCGGATGTCCTGCATGAATCATTTCGGCCACGTCAGGCAGCACAAGTGGGCTCACGGCTGTTGCGCCGGCTCTTCGCCTCCGCCGTACGTCAGTGGCGTCGTGCACGGCACCACCCTCTCGTAGAGCTCCATCCATCATCATCATCGGAGGATGATGGTGATGGTGATGGTGTGGTGGAGCAACGCCGCTACGGCCTCCGTCCAAGTTCTCCGCACATGCGATATTCTCATCCACGATCTCCGGTCTCACCGAAGCATCGACGACGACGGCATCATCGCCATCATCATCATCCTCATCATCATCACGAGGATGATGGAGCACGTTCGTGGTGGTGCGCCAGTGGTAGTCGTGTGGTGATAGGAGAGGTTGGCCATGCTCTACGCACGTTGGTGGATGCTCCGTACCGGCATCATCTCCAAGCGACGGACTACCGCCTCATTGGCCTCGCTCTCTCCGGCTGCCCGAGCTGGTCCGACCAGTCCAGTCTCCATCATGCGCGGGCAGCCAAGGAGCAACACACCGTCCTGCAGCACATCTTGGCCAGCTACGCCTCCCGCGTGGCATCTACGCAGGAGGCTGATGGCAAGACCTGGATGGCAGACCTCCACGACGCCCTCCGCCACCTTCAGTACCCAGGCGCACCGAACGCGACGCCCATCACCGAAGCTCCATCACTCACTCCCACACGCCACGCCACCTCATCCTCATCCTCGTCGTCGTCCGCACCTCCCACGCCCGTTCTCCCGCCCACGGCAGCCAATGGGCGCTTCCTCTGCGTGATGGCCTCGGTTGGCCCCGCACGTGTGCGGCTGCGTGGCAACGACTGGCTGAGCTTCGTCCCTGGCATCTACGGGTGTGTTGTCGTGGATACCCTCTTCAGCCAGGTTGTGCGGGTGATTCCCGTCTGCCCGGTGCAGCCCAGCCCGCTCCTCTCGACGGGCATGGCGAGCCACACGCTGGATGCAGATGCCCCAGAACCCATCTTCGCACTGCAGTGCAGCCTCACGACGGTGCGCCGGCCCACCTCATCACCCGGACCAAGGACGAGCACCACAACCACGGCGGGGAAGGAGGAGGAAGAGATGGTTGTTCTCACCGTGGGTGGCCTCCACGCCCACGTGGGCATCTTCAATGCGTTGACGGGCGAGCGACTGCATGGGTTGGTTCTTCCAGAGGCAAAGCAGCGCAAGAGCGTGTTGCATAGCACGGCGGACTCCATCTTCATCACCAGCAGCAGTAGCAGCAGCAGGACGGGATCGCATCACAACGAGGGTGAATGGGCGGATGGTGGAAGCAACGGCAACCAGGATGAGCCTGACGAAGTGGGTGAGGGCGAGTGTGCCTCCCCACGTGTGTGGCGGAGCTGCCGCAGTGAAGGATGCAGCTCCCGCTCATCCTGCGTCTTTTCATCTGGTTGTGATGCCCACAACACCGAGATCTCGCGGTCAATCGCGACCAAACACGCCGCCGCCATGGTCGAGCAGCTCTTCGTCCACGTTGTGCACCTGGATGGGGCGCCATCGCTGATGCAGCTCCTCTCCAGCCATGCCTCCGCTCATCTCCCACATGGCGAAGACGGCAGCGTCACCTCCCCAGTCCATCATCTTGATGCTGCCGGCCAAGCGATGCGCTTGTCCTGGACAGACGATGAGGATGATGATGATGATGATGAGCCTGGCGCACAATTTCAGTGCGATGTGGTCAACGGCGTCACGTCGTGGGCTGGACCAAACGGCTTCGTCCTCCTTGCAGCCACAGAGCGTGGTGGGGTATACAAGGTGGGTGGTCGGCTTGTGTGGCGCTGATACTCGTGGGCCCCATCATCATCACTAACCCCCTCCCCCCCCCCACACACACACACACATTTTCTCCCTGCCCAATGTTTCATACTCCAGCCCCACACATGCACACGAGTGAGGTGGACTACTCCAGATGTTGTTACGGCACCACGTCCAGCGTCCCTTGTGGGCTCTACGTTCATCATGTGCGTATCTCTCTTGATCTCACTCCCCCCCCCCCTCATCTTGTTCTTCTCATGTCACGCAGCCAACAAATGCCAGGGGTGTCGCCGTGGAACCTGGAACACATGAAGGCAATACATCTACACCAGCTCATCAAAACGCACACAGGGAATGTGATGTGAAGGACACACAGCACGAATGTCGGAGTTCTCCCCCTCCCCCACACACATACCTTTGCCAAGTGGCTGAACAACCTCTTTCCGTCGTCTCAACTCCAACCAACATTCGCATGATATGTCTGATCCCCTCTCCATCTCCGTTGATCACCCCACTCCCTCTCACACCCATACGCACATGAATAGTTGGTGCCTCACTCTCACCCCAGACAACGAACGAACACCGTCATTCATCTCACATCAAGCACGCATGGGCAACAATAGCTCCCAGCAGCTCGACCCATCCTACACGCTACGTCTGCCGGATGGGACCGCATACCTGGGACTACCCATTCGTGTGGCGGTGTCCTAAAGCGGAGCACCCGTGGAGAGCGGTGCCTATGTGTGCCTCTGCACCTCTACTGGGAGGTCCATCCAGTGCAAGGAGATCACAGGCCCCATCATTCAGTTTGATGCCATCTATCCACTCTTCGAAGACATGTCGGATGGAACACTTATCGCCAAGCTCTACATCCGTGGGTGCTTCCACACACTCAACAAAGTTATCTGCAGTACAACCTTCTCCATTGTCAGCCCGGTGAAAAACATTCGAATTCGAACTGACTTTCGCGATGGTTTGCTGCGATGCTTCGTGGAACTTCGAACACCACTTCCCAAGGCCAAAACCTCCTTGAGGCTGTGTGCCAACTACCAAGTCCTGGGCTCCTGCCCAATTGACACCACCAACTATAGTGGGGACTACACCCTCCCTCTTCCCCGTCTGCCTGGCACCTACTCCGTGTCACTTCAGCAGGAATCCAATCCCTGCACTGTCCTCTGTCGCGGACACGTTAGGGTACGCACAGTGGGGAAGCGCTACAGTATCTCCGTGATGAGCCCTTGCAACGTGGAAATGGGGATGAGCACGCTGTGCGTGGCACCACGTACCTCTCTTCAGTTTCGGGTTAGCGGAGCGATACAGCACCACCACGATGTCATCCTCATTGTTCCAACGACCGACTTCAACGTCACTGATTTGAACGTGAAGCAAGATGGAGTCATGCGCGTCACCATCACGACGAAGGGCACCGCAACATTTGTCTCTCCGCGCTGCGGACGATTTATGGTAGTGCTCCTTCTGTCCCACGGAGAAAACATCTATCTTCCCGCAGACTACTACAAGATGTACGTCACCGAGCCCCCAGAGCTGCCATACACCCCGCATCCTGTGATACTGCCGCTCATCTGTCTGGATGGCTCGGAGATGTCCACCTCCTCCTCATCATCATCAATGGCCGTGCCTAACTGCACATGCTGCATTTGCCTGGAAAAACCTCCGGAAATGAAGCTGGAGCCCTGCAAACACGTCTGCATGTGCGAGGCGTGCTACATCGCCATGAGTGTTCGGGAACGTCCAGAGCATGACTTTCCCTGCCCACAATGCCGCCAATCCGTCGTCCATGGAGAGCGTGTGTATCTCTAGCGCGCACACGCCCAGACAACGTGTGGTGTGGTGTGTGCTGTTGTCTTCGATACAGCGTTCATGGCCAATATCTCCTACCACTGCATCCTGGTGCATGTGTGCTATTCTATTGGGTTTCGTATTGTATTTTCGTATTATAAAAGCGGTTATCCGTTGTGAACCTCCACACACACACACACACACACACACAATCACAACCACTGCTTGCTTCCGTGACGTGAACAACTGACACGGACCTATTCCTTCTTCTTCTTAGCACTCTACGCTGTACTCACATCACTCACACTCCTGTACTGCTGCTGATTGTGAACGTGTACGAGCACCGGGTATCATGGGCAACAACAGCTCCCAGCAGCTCGACCCATCCTACACGCTACGTCTGCCGGATGGGACCACATACCTGGGACTGCCCATACGTGTGGCGGTGTCCAGAAGCAGAGCACCCGTGGAGAGTGGTGCCTATGTGTGCCTCTGCAACTCTACCGGAAGAAGGTCCATCCAGTGGAAGTGGCTGAAGGAAGGGTCAGACACGATATTTGATGCCGTCACCGTGGCGGACTGCCCAACGGGGCAGCTGACTCTCAATCTCTTCGTGAACGGCGGCATCATCGCACGTGGGTCCCTGCGCCAAAGCCTGAGCTTTCAGGCCGTCAACCCAGCCAAGTCACTCAATGTGGTGCATCGTGATGGACAGTTGCGATGTACCGTGGAACTCATTCGCAGCCTGCCTAGTGCCTCCCTGGTCTTGTGCTTTGACGGGTTGCGACTTGGGGTATGCTCCATCCCGAGCTCCGACAGTTGTGGGGAGTACGGCCTTCCACTGCCACGCCTCTCCGGCAACTATGAAGTCTCCCTCCGCTGCTCCGCCTCCTCTGGCTCGGAAGGTGCCCTCATCATCCGCAACGTTCGCGTGGACATTGCCGATGAAAACTACCACCTCGCGATGCGGGACCCCCACCGTGCGTCAGCCACAGTCAAGTCGTTGGTTGCTGCCCCGCACACTCCGGTACAGCTTCTTGTCCGTGGACCGGTTCAGCCCTCGCGTGACATCCTCGCCCTGCTCCCCATCACATCCGTCGGCCCGCCCAACCTCAAGGCACTGCAGAACCCGGAGGATTACGTTGGCATTCATCCCGATGGCACCGCCTCCTTCACCCCCACAAGGGTGGGCTTTTATGTTGTTTCGCTCGCGCTCTGCCACAGCAGCAATCGCTACCTATCTGGGGACTACTGCACACTCTTGGTGACCGAGAATGGCGATGCAGATGTTGGTGCTGGTGAGGCGCAGCACAAAGATCCAGTGCCCACCGCAGCTCCACCACCTCCCACAGCCCCACCTCAGCAGCCACCTGCAACAAGCGAAGTGTGTTGCTGCATCTGCATGGACAAGCTCCCTGAGATTAAGCTGGATCCATGCCGGCACGTGTGTGTGTGCGAGGCATGCTACCGAGACCTACGGAGCCAGGGTGGAGCTGAATCGAGTTTCTCCTGCCCCGTCTGCCGCGTCAGGTCAACAGGTTCTGAGCGCGTGTACCTGTAGCATGATTTGCATCCTCCTCCAACACATCATGAAACATCCTCTCGTTGCTTTTTTTTTCTTTTTCTGTGGCTACCTCCTTCTCGTATCGTATTTGTGACCCTGCCCACTCACACACACACACACACACACAGAAGTGATTGTCCTTCACTCCATGATACGACTGCTTCACCTGCGCGCACGTTCTCGTCTCCAGCTTTGCTTTGCTCCTCCTTCCCTCATCTTCCACGTTACGTATACACTTCAAAGACATCGTGTGTTGTGCACGACGAGTCCTTCACCGTACTCATCACTTCATTGTCAAGCATGGGTGGTGCATATCCATCCTACGTCCTGCGCCCACCAGTGAGCCAGGCGTTCTTTGGGCAGCCACTGCATCTATCTGTATCAAGGACGGACACGAACGACTCAGGGGACAAGCCCGTCGACCCACACGCCTTCGTGGTCGTGCGTGGGAGCACCACCACCGTGGCCGAGGCTTCCGTGACAGATGGGGTGGCCATCTTTCCCCCTATCCCACCACTTGACGTGTGCAAAGAGGGCTGCGTGGCAAATCTCATTGCAACGCTCGTGGTGGATGGCTTCCGTGAAGTCGCGGCATGCGCATGCATCATCTCCAATCCCCTGAAGTCCTTGGTGCTGGCCATAGTGGATGATGAAAAAATATGCTGTGTGGTGGAGCTTCACACCCAAATCCCCGACCTCTATCTTGTCCTGGTGCTGGATGGCGTGGACCTTCGCAGTGAAAAGATACCACACCCGGAGATGCACAAGGACTACGACATTCCTCTCCCTCGTCTCTCCGGGCTCTATGCGGTGTCTATCCGGTGCGGCCCCTCGGCTTCCTTCTCCTTGGACACCAAGTACATCCAGGTTGATATTCCCGAGTCGGACAGCTACAACCTCTTCCTGCTAGGCCCACATGACACGGACGAGGTGGCCCAATCTGCTCTCATTTCACCGGGCACCACTCTCAGCCTGCGAGTCCACGGAACCCTTCACGCGCACGATAGCCTTGCCATCATCCCCCTCGCCACCTCCGGCTACTTCCAACTCTCTTCTCTGAAACTCTGCAGCTGCTACGTGCCCATTGATGAAGACGGCAGCTCCAACTTCACACCGATTGAGGAAGGCATCTACACCATCGCCCTCTGCCTCGGTCAGGAACACTCCCAATTTCTTGTTCCATCCTACGTGGTGGTGCTGGTGTCTGCCTTGGCCCCCACCCTCAGGAGCCCGCCCACGACAGCTGTCGTTGACGGATGCACCTCCGTCAGCAGCCAGATCACGCCCACGTGTGTGGTTTGCTGTGAGCGACCCCTCGACGTCAAGCTGGAACCCTGCCGCCACGTCTGCATGTGCCTTTTATGTGCAGAGCAGATGATGTCGGGGGTGGGGGAGGAGGAATCATACCTCCTCCGCTGTCCGATGTGCCGCAAGAACGCCACCAGCTTGGAGCAGGTTTTCCTCTAACCGACTATCGTCCTCATCATTACCCTCTTCCATTATCATTCTCCTCCTCGTTGCGTCCATTGATTGCGCTATTATATTCTTATTCCCATCGACGGTTCCCAAGTGACAATGACGACGTGCTTCACTGCACGGTACGTCCGCCTACGTGCGGTCTCCCCGTAACACCGTCGATTCTGCAATCAGTGTTCTTCGCACATGTTGGTCGGTGGCATCTTTTTGCATGTGGGTGAATACCTGCACATCTCAACTCTCCAACAACTCTCATTTCCGGGGTCGGGACGTCGCCCCCCCCCCCTCCCCTCCCTCCCTCCCTCCCCCAACATCCTCCATCATGGCACCCCACATTCGCTCAGGTTCAGGCGCATCCGCACAAGATGCTTCCACTGCGGCCATCCCCCCTCCCCACTGTTGGAACTGCTCCATCACCACTCTACCACACATGCCCACTCTCTATCCTCTTTGGCTGCCCTTCCTCTTCCCCCACCCCCTCGTACACACACATACATGATGGGCAGATAGGCCAGTGCAGGCTGCACCCAACGGGTGCTTCGTCGAGGTTGCGTACTGCATCTCTATGTCAGCCACCAAAGCAGACTTCCGCCTCCAACTGAAGGGCGCTGCCTATTGGGGCGTTCCTCTGACTGTGACGATGGCAACATCGCGCCGTGAGTGGCCCAAACATGCGCAGGTGCGTCTGTGTTGTGGCAGCAAGACCGTCGCCCAGGAGCTCGTCACCTCCCCAGAAGTGGTCTTCGACGCCCTTAGTCCGGGGGACTTCTATGATGCCAAGTCCTCCCCCCACGCATCCGCCAGTGATGCGGAGGTGTGGCTTCTGCAAGACATCTCCACGACACTTCAGCGTAGGATGGTGCTTCGACTTCACCTCCGCAATCCACTGAAGCACTTTGCCGTTGCCATGGAAGGCGGCAGGAAGGTTCGATGCACCATGGAACTGGAACATACGCTTCCGAGTGCATTTATTGTGGTGTCCTTTCGTGGGGTGGACCTTAGCGTAGAAAGCATCCCGATGGGTGCGATGAGTGGGGAGTACGCCCTTCCTCTCCCACGGTTGTGCGGGACATATGAGATCTCCTTTCGCTGTGGGTTGGCCGCCACCGCCACACTCCGCAGTCGCAGCATCACCGTGAGTAGCCCTCAGAGGAGTGACTACGGCATTCGGTGGGTTGGTGCATACGGACGTTGTGGCACCACGGCAGTGGTTGTGAAGCGAGGTGCAGAGGTGCACTTGGCAGTGGATGGCCCCATCCAGCCAGCCTACGACATCCTCGCCATCCTCCCCTGTACCTCCACCGACCCTGTGAGCCCACAGTTGTTGCAGCAATGCCCAAGAGACAGCGTGGTCATTAGGAAGAATAGACGTGCCTCTATCGTCGCTGAGCACGAAGGAATGTTCTCCGTGGTCCTTGCTCTCTCCCACGACGCTGGATATCTTCCGGCTGCCCAATGCACGCTGGTTGTGGAGGATGTGAATGTGCCCCCAGACAGCACGCAGTGCGAGACGGTCTGTCGCGTGTGCATGGCACAACTTCCTCAGATCAAGCTGGAGCCATGTTGCCATGTGTGTTTGTGTGAGCCGTGCTTCCTCGAGATGCGCAACAATGAGCGGAATGGGCATCACTTTCCCTGCCCCGACTGCCGCTCCTCAGCCATTGGCAGTGAACGCGTGTATCTGTGAAAGTGAATCTCAACAGCACCTCGTCACCCCCCCCCTCCCTCCTTCAACCACTCCACCTCACCCTCTTCCCAACCAACCATCACACCTCAACACCTTTCATGTTGTATCGCTATCGTAACCATCACAGCTCTGGTTTTGCCGTTTCAAGGCCCGATACAAAAACGAGTTGGTGTGTGTGTTTTGGGATTGTCGGAGATGTGTGGTGCTTGTCCTCACCCGTGGACGCGGCTGTTGGTGTGCAGATCTTCACTCTTCACTTGCCCCATTTCTCCCTTCGCCCTCAACCCCACCCCCTCCAATCACTCATCCCGCCTTGTGTCGTAGCGCCATCTTGACCCTCCAACACTCTCCGTCTTCGCTCCACACACATCATCAATGAACGCATTCATGGATATCCTGGGATCTCACACCGTCATGGCATCACGCTCCATCGACATCGATAGCAGCTACACCTTGCGTCTGCGGGACGGGGAAGACTCCTGCTTTTTTGGCGCGCCAATCACCCTCATTGTGGAGCGCGAAGGGAAGCCGATGGAGCCGGACGCCCATGTTTTCTGTTCCTGTGACAGCAAAGGAAGCAAGGATATCTTTGGATGGGTGAAGAACAACAAGGCGGTGCTGGATTCTTCCATGTTCATCTACACAGGTTCGGAAATGGTGGTTCAGGCAACTCTGTTCGTCAATGGTCCTCGGAAGAAGATGGGCGACGAGCGCCAAAGGATCTCCATCACCTTGCGCAATCCAGTGAAGACGTTGACCGCCGTCCATCAGAACGGGAAACTGCAGTGCACCGTGGAGCTCCTTCACAAGCTTCCCACGGCGCGTCTGTCACTGAACTGTGGTGGAGAGCACATTGGTTCTTTGCCCATCCCGGACACCGCCATGGGTGGGACCTACACACTGCCAGCCCCGCGACGCTCTGGCACCTACGAGGTATCTATTCGCTACAGCACGGGCTCCGACAACAAGCCCCTACGCACGTGTACGGTGGCGGTCCACTCACCGGAGGGGGTGTTCTCACTCAGGGCCGTGGACCCTCTTCATGCATCGGGGTCAGTCCGCGCGTTGATGGCACCTCCCCAATCCGTTCTCACTTTCCAAGCTCGTGGGCCCATCGACCTCGCTCGAGACATCGTCACGGTGCTCCCCATCACAACCATGGATGCTCCCACCATCAAGCAGATTCGCAGCCGCAAGACGTCGTTGCAACTGACCAAGGATGGCACTGCCACCTACATTCCTACCGAGGAAGGGCTCTATCAAGTGGTACTGGCCATTAACCACATGGATAACCACTTTCTGGTGGGCGACTACGGCATTCTGCTCGTCACGAAGATGGTATACGACCTCCAGTCTGACGAACCTCAAGCGAAGCTGATCACTGGCACGAGCGGGGTCCACCACGCTGACCCAGCACAGGTGGTGAATAATTAATTCACAGCTCTGCGTGGCTTGGCTCTGTGGTGATGGATGTTCGTTAGCACGCCCTTCATGCCACTTGGCAAGTAACAACCACGGCATTCTATTCAGAAACTAGTCACCAATTTCCTCGCTATTCACTCTTGTGCAGTTGTGACTGCATCACTGTGTGAGTGCCGCTATTTCACTCCGGATTCCACTGACGTCCGCCGATTGGACCACACTGGGGTACGTGTGGATCATCGTCGGTCTCAGTTGGCTATAGTTGTTTCCTCGATATCGTGGATGAGAATCATCTCTTCCTTTGTTTGAGCATTCCTTCTCTTATCACAACCCCCCTTATCCTAACGGTACTTGTGGCAGACCACCTACGTGTGGCACCGCGGCACCTCTCATGGCACTATTCACGATTGTGATGGCCGCACAAACACCTCGGACAAGTGTACGCGATGGATCACGCCACACTCTGGTTGTGAGGTCGCTGTAGGAAGGAGCGTATCCGTCCGACTGCGGCAGACGCCACTATCACACTTCTTTTTCACTCATGAGCATCATCCACATCATTGGTACGTTCGTGTTTCCCACCTCAACGTCGGTTGTTCTGTGCGTGCGTGCGTGTGTGTGTGTGTGTACGTGCTCTCTTGTGCTTCCTCATGGCTTCCTCTCGTCTTCCAGGTCGTGTAGAATTGGTCGTGTGTGTCTCTCCCTATATCCAAAAAAAAAAACGTATTAGATTAGTGCCGCCGCACAGGAAAGCCACACAACCTGCTGGAGTCTTGTTACCCACACGCACACGAGGGTGCACCTGGCACACACCATAGGTCAACGACACGCACCATGGCGAAGTCCTCCGTCTCCTCCAGTGGGGTGAGCTTTGCCCTGGGTCTGGCCCAGCTCATGGATCACCCCACCTTTCATCAGTCGATGCTGCCACACTTGTCATCTGCACAGCGGTGCCGCCTCTACGCCCTGCGCCAGCAAGTCCTCGTGGGAGATGCCCCCACCGACGATGCCGCGATGACCTCCTCCTCCTCCATGGCAAGTAGATGGCGCCGCTTTGGCCACCACACCCGCTGGATGACGTACTGGTCGTCTCTGCGTGGTACCATGAGCCACCCCATCGCCTGTGAGGCCTTCGTCGCAGACTTCCTGGCCCTCATGGACAGCTACTCCCTCCTCCCCATGGTGCCGTTGGTGGAGTCGGTCCTCAGCGCAGCTCAGCGGACCGCGACATCCACGCCGCCACAGCGTATCTCGCCTGGTCATGGTCGTGCTGGCCAAGGTGCGGGGGAGGTGGTGCGTCTTCGAGCCCTGCACGGTGACCCAGCCGCCATGGCACTGGTCTGGGTCTGTCGAGCCTACTCCATTCCGTGCGAGCTGACGGTGGAACCTCTCCCGGAGGCTTCACACGACAGCTTCACCAACTTTTGGCCCGTGGAGGTATCCATCTTCCGTGATGGCGTTGCCCTGACCACCGTGGACGACCCCCTCGCGGCCTTCACTCTCTTGTGTGATGCCTTTCTCAGCCACATGCCGAGCTGGGAGGGCGGACGGAGCCCATTGGGGCCGAAGCGTCCGGCCTCATCATCGGTGGTGGCGAGTCTGGCCCCTCCATCCATCCTCCGCGCGTCGCAGAGAAGTGGGTGGATTCAGGAGCTCCAGGACATCACCATGTGGCTCCGCTCTCCCCTTCTTCAGCTGATGGTGAATCATGCGGCGGGGGAGCGGGAGGAGCGACGGATTCTGGCAGGTGAGGCGTGTCAGCCAACCTCCACAGACGTCGCCGCCCGCGTTGCCCGTCGTGAAGCTCTCCTCAACGCCACCATCCAACACTTTCGCCGCTATGAGCACGCGTTTCTTCGACTCCAACTGAGGCGGCGGGAGGCAGCAGTGGCGCCAACCTCCTCTGCCCGTCCGCCCCTCTTGGAGTCTTCTGCCGTTGCGCAGCTTCTGGAGCAGTCCTTTGGCCATCGTCTGGTGTCCTTCGCCGACGTCTACACCGCCTGTTGTGCCTACGTCCTCGTGACCCACCCTGGCACCCAGGACCTCTGCGATCGTTGGTCCAGTGAGGACAGCACCCCAAGCCGGACTCCAGGACAGGCATGGCAACTCCATGGGTCCTTCTACAACCACCACCAACCAACCTCATCTGCCGGTGCCACCTCCGCCCCCAGGGACCTCCTGCGGCACTCCGCCGACGTCTCTGGCGCTCTCCACGACGGAGCGGCTTCTGTGCGAGCCGAGGGTCGCATCACGCCAGACACCACGATAGGTAGTCCTCAGGACGTGGACGGCCCCCACTCCGCCAAGGCCACATCTGCTGTCCTGACCTCCTCAGCACGCAGCCCCACCACAGCCGCTGCAGAAGTCGTTCAAGCCATGTTGCTCAGCAAACTGGGCAGCCCAACCGCGCGGGCCGACTTGCCAGTGCTGGGCCTACTTCTTCAGGGCACATGGGCCATCACACAGGCACAGTGCGTCGGCTTTCCGTACCTTCGTCTTCTCGAGAAGCGGCGTCTGGCCTTCATGGAGGAGGTGGTGCTCCAGCCTACCTCCACGCAGAAGTCTGTGGGGCTGCGAGACCCATCCCCGTCACTGCCCTCAGTTGGAAGCTGGCAGTCGTGGATGGAGGAGGCGTGGAACACCCTCACACGCATCACCGCCCGTTCGCTCGCCCCGCCTGAGCCATCGCCAACAGCTGCTTCAGTGGAGCACGGTCCGGGCGCCGCCGACCGCGTCCGTGTCTTTCGCCACGACGTGCCTGACCTCCACGCATCAAAACTATGATGATTCATCCAGTAAATGACTGGACTTAATCGTCTCACACACACACACTTACAACCTGCCTCACTCCGCAAGTACATCCTCCAACCCTCCTCAACACGCAATGGGAGGGAGGTGGCATGACGTCGGGAAGCCATCAACGCAATGCATCACAGTGTCGGGGGGAGGCGAGAGTGAAGAGTTCGGGCTGAGGGAGTCACCTGCCTCTCTACGCACTACTCAATCTTGTCTTTCTCTCTGGGCATCATCAGTCATAGTCCTTCCACGCCTTGGCACATAGATGCACGCTCTTTCTCTTCTTCTTCATTGTACGCACCATCTTGAAGTAGCTCTTCGGATTCCCTTGACGTGAACAGGCGACTAGGGGGAGTGGAACCACACAACTTAATCTCTTGAGAGAGCCACTTCTGTCGGAGTGCCCCCCCCCCTCCTCCTCCTCTTTCCACAACTAACGTGGTGCCATCACTGTCACTATCGATACACACACACACACACACACACACACATTAGACCTCTGCACCAACGCAACAATGAGGCTTCGTCTGGTAGCAAGCGCAACCAGTGCGACCATCGTGGGAGGTTTTCTCTTGTACCGAGGCATTCAGCTCTTCCTTCGCAACGACATCACCCTCCGCGTGGTGGAGGTGGTGCGACTTCCGACCATTGATGATGGAGCCGGCCGCTCTCGTGGCGCGTCGAGCCCCACCGCTGGCATCTCCATTGAGGGCACCATTGAGGTGGAAACACGATTGATGCGGAGCTACCGCTTCGTCCTAAAGCTTGCCGCACAACTGAGCCTAGCCTGGAGCTCCAAGGACTCCAGCCGCCAGCTCCTCCTCTCCAAGGCTGTCAGCAGCTCCACAACACTAACGCAGACTAGCAGAGCCTGGGAGGAAGGCTCAGAGTGCAGCACCGGGCGACGTAGCCGTCACGCCCAGTGGACCCCCATTGTGGTGGAGTCCACGCACGACATGGTGGACCGCTATGAGCTCGAGATCAGCGGCATGGCCAAGTTCTCTCCAGCCTGCCTCGGTGAGGAGCATCTTCTCGCCTACACGGTGCCCATTGTGTCACTGCTGCAGGCCATGGCCGCTGATCCTGCCTCACCAGACGCCGCCTCCCCCCTCTCCTCCAATCTCCGTGACGTGCCCTTCACGGACCTCTCCCCATGCTCCAGCACCGTGGCACTCCGCACCTTGCTGCGCGGGGATGGCCCAGCCAGTGTGGGCCTCCGGCGCTGTCGTCTGGAGCCTCACCACGCCACCGCCCACGCGCAGTGCCTCACTGTGGAGCTCGACTTCCACAGCATCGTACACGGCCTGCAGGTTCACATCGCACTGCCCAGTCGTCGTTGCCGGGTTGTGGCCATGGACGGGGGTAGCGGGAGCCTTCTTGGCAACGTCACCATCGCCGCGGACGCCCAGCACGGGCCTACAAAGATCCTGTGGGAGCTGGGCTCCGTCGACCAACGACGTCTGCGCGCCGCGGCCACGGCGCCAACGACATCACCACGTCCGCGGCTATCGAGCACCGTCTCGCGTCTGGTGGAGAAGGCGGGCACCGCGGCCGCCGCCGCCGCGACAAGTGTGGATGGGCCCGGGGTGATCTCCACCCTCAGCGAGCTCCTCACCACCGTGCCAACAGAGCTGGCCAACGCACAGGATTGCGCGGCGTCCGTCAGCCTCCCACCTGCCACGCTACGGGTGATCTTTGAGGAGGTGGAGTGGATGTTGGAGGATGAGAGCTCCGAGGAAGGATCCTCCGAAGAGGATGGTCATGGACCTCGTCCTGCGGCACCGCAAAGCGGCCGAGCACGCAAGCGTGTGGCGCGCGCACTCAAGGCGCAGGAACAGCGAGCCAAGATACACGGCCAAGCTGGCGTGGATTCTTCTGTGGTACCCAAGGTGGAGCTCACCTACAGCCTGCAAGGTGCTGCGTCTGGCCTCTCAGTGCGCAAGTTGGTGGCGGTGATGGATGAGCCCAACTGGCTTCCCATTGACCGATTCGATGAGCTTCTTCTCCGCTTGTGTCCAGCGATGCAGAGCATCAAGCTCCAGAAGTACGCGCACTATACCACATGGTTTGTGCAAACGGTCCAGGTGGATGCTTCCACTTAAGGTGAGGAGGATGAGATGGGATGGATGATGTTAGTCCATCGTCATGAGCTAAGGACACACACACACACACACAAGTCGTACCTCTTCTATTTTCTGTTCTTGTTCTTGAGATGGTGTTTTGGTCTCACGAACTCACCTTCCCCTGTTTCTACACTTGATCATCATGTTATGTTCTCTTCCAACCTGTTTGTTGTTGTTGTTGTTGTTTAGATAGCCTTTCTTGTGTGTTGTGAAGCAGCACACCATGTCGAGCGAGGACAGCGATGACGACTTTGCCCCCATCATTCCACCACCCGCGTGTGGGGTGAAGCGCGCTCGCTCCGAAGAGAATGAGGTCGTGGAGCCCAAGCCAGTAGTGCCAGACACAGAACATGCCAAGGATGAGGTGGAGATGGCCGTCCACCAGCTTGAGGCAGAGCGACTTCATTTGACGGCGCAGTGCATTCCCACGGCGCAGCTCTATGAGCGTTGCTTCACGCACAGCCCAGGACACCCCATCCACGACCTGGCCGTTCTCTCAGACCCTCTTGGTGCTCTCGTCTTCACTGTGGATGATGTTGGCGTGCTACGAATGTGGAGGAAGTTGCCACGAGGTTTGCTCTTCTTGGGCCCTATGGAGGGGCTGCTGCCACCTCCAGACTCTTCCGCCGCGCTGACGCGCTACACCATCCACACCGACTCTGACATGCAGTGGATTCTCGTGATCTCCGTCGCGGAGTACCCGACGGGGCCCACAACGACAACAAACAGTCATGATGAAGTGGCGGCAACGATGGAAGTCCGTGTGCAGGTGCGGCGCATTCATCCATCATCCATGACGGTGGAGGCACGTCGCTCGGCGTCCTTTGTCGTGGCGGTGCGGAAAGACGGAGTCGGTCGCTACACCACGCGTCCATGTGTGCTTCAGCACCACTACGCTCCCGTTGTGGCCTTCTTCACGGGGAATCCCTCATCCACGACGATGGAGGCTGCCTCTGCTGCTGGTGGTGGTGCATCCACCACTACCGGGCAGCCTCTCTCTGGTGCTGTGTTGCTCGAGTGTGGCAACGACGACGCCCCGACATCGCGACGTGGTGAGGAGTGCGTGTCGGTGCAGCCCACTCCTGTGAGCACCGCCCATCAAGTTATGCGCTGTGCCCCTCTCCCACGTTTGGGCCGAAGCGGGGGTGCCGACCTCGGTGCCGTCGTCGTACTCGTGGATGCCGCCGGTGTCGTGGACTACGCATCACTCGGTGCACGTGCAGATGGATCAGGGCTGGAGCTGCGCATCTTTGGTGGCCTGGCGAGCTGCCGGCCCAATACGCGAGAGGCACAGTTGTGGCGTCCGTTGGTGCGCTTTGCGCGGCGGCAACAGGCCGACTTCTTCCGCATTCTTCGGGATGCACAACTTCCACGAGGCCCATCCACGGGAGGATCCGCCCTCCCCGACCTCCTTCAGGCACTTCCATGTGCTGCCATGGTAGCAGATGATGGCCAGCACTTTGTGGTGATCAGTCTTCGTCTCACGGGCAACGTGCGGACCTCGTCCGGCCCAATCCACATGGTTGTTGAGGTTGCTCAGCGTGTATATCTCTTTCACACGGCAATGGGCACCTGCAAAGGCGTCGCCGAGACTATCATTGGCTCCGCCAAGGTGCATCTGCATCCTTCCATGGTTGGTACCACATCGCCATCATCGTCAGCAGCGGCCGATCTCATTGCCGCCGTCAAGGAGCGTGCGGAGTCCTTCGCCTCCACATCCTCCGTGGGCATCCAGCTCATTGGTACATCATCACTGGCCGTTGCACCACAACCCCCACGTGCGGGTCTTCTCATCTTGGTGCCCGACTTTCTTAGTGAGGACCTACATGAGATGTTTCCTGCAGAAGATGGTGTTGATGGTGCGGATGTTCGTTCCCTCGATGCTCGAAACGTCGCCGTCTACGAGGCGGACCTCAATTCATCATCATCATCATCATCATCGCACGCGACCACCTCTGAACGGACCAGCGCCCGTAAATGCGAGCTCATTGTAGGCTGCCAGGAGGAGCGGCTGTATCACCTGCTCCATGGCCCCCCTCCCCCTGCCCAAGCTGATCCTTTGCGTCCAGTAGGCGGTGGAGTTGGCCATCGTGGTGTAGCTGCCCCGCTCGCGTTGCTGCGACGTGCCGTGGTAGCGAGCCAAGGACTACGTACGCAGCTCACTCACTCCGTCGTGGGCCAGACGCTGACCCCCGACGACCTCAAGCAGCTTCTTGGCTTCTCAACCGGTGAAGGAGATGGTGGCCCGGTGGTGGATGGGCTGCTCCTCACCACAAACATGCATCAAGGCGATGAGATGCTCATCTACGCCGCGGGGAGTACGTCGGTGGAGGGCCTCGTGGCGGCAGGTCCGCCCACGCAACCGCCGCCGCCCATTTATCTCGACGCCCTCGCCGACTTTGATCGAGCCCGTCGCTTTGCTTGCGACGCGCTCCTCCATCGTGGAGAGGAGGAAGACGAGCCACCACAGCCCAACGCACCTGACAACCACAACAACAACAACACCGCAACGAAGGTGATGGCGAGCGAGGATGTGCCCTCGGAGGTGGTTGGCCCCACCGCCTCTGCGACGGAGGTGGCCGGCAATGACCCCGCCACTGCGGTGTTGGCCGGTGTTCGGGAACTTCTGCGTCCTGCCATCCCCGGCATCGATGAGCTTCTTCCGTGGACGGGCCGCCCCGACGCGCTCATCCACGTGCGTGGCTCCGGCACGGTGGCGGTGCGGCTCTTCGCCTGCCACGCCCCACGTGCGGTGCAGAACTTTGTGCGTCTGGCACAACGTGGCTACTTCCGCCACCTCACCTTCCATCGAGTGGTTCCACGTGCCATTGTGCAGGGCGGCTGCCCGCGTGGCGATGGCACGGCGGGCGAGAGCGCCTTCGACGGAGGCGCGGCCTTTGGCGATGAGGGCCTCCACGTGGCCGACTTCTTCAGCCATGCGGAGTACAGCTGGCTCTGCATGGCCAACGCCGGCCCAAACACCAACGCCTCGCAATTCTTCTTCACAGTGGCGGGAGGGGAGGCGATGCCCTGGCTCAATGGCCACCACACCGTCTTCGGGGTTGTTGTCAGTGGTGCAGAGTGCGTGGAGCGGATGAGTGAGGTGCCGCGAGATGAGGAGACGGACCGTCCATGGAAGCCCCTCGTGATGGAGCGTGTGGATGTGCTGAGCGAGCGATGATGGGCCGAGGAACAACAACAACAACAACAATGGGTGAGCTGGGAAGGAGGCAACATTGTTGGCTAAGACCTCCACGACACCAAACTACTCAAACATTCACCATTCATGAAGTTTGTTCTGACAACAACAACAACACACACACACACATGTGCCGGTGTGTGTGTATGTGTGTTGCACATACATCCCAACTTTCTACTTCTCTTCTGTCTTTGTGAAAAGCTTAGTGTGCGTGCACGGACGGGCCCATCCTCCTTCCTCGCGAGAGAGAGTGAGGACCCCTCCCCTCTCCTTCGCCTCAGCCTCCATCCCAGCACCAACACGGGTGTTGTGGGTGGCTTGACGCCGCACTCACTGTACCTCACCTCATCACTCGCACAGCCCCCGTCGTGATGAATCTTGCCGCCGATGCCTTCACAGACTACTTCGTCGTGCTCTTCCCCTTCCTCTGTGCTGTGGCGATGTGGTTCTCCATCGACCTGGCCCTCCTCGTGCGCTCCGGAAGTGGCCGACGACGCCGCGCGCAGATGCGCTCCACCTATGAGGCAGCCATCCTCGCGGGTGAGCGCGGCTGTACCAAGGAAGGCCACCCCACGTGTTGTGTAGAGCTGCCGGGAGAGGTATATTTTGCCACCAAATCCGTGCTACGACGAGCGGTGGTGATGGTGGGTGGCGACTTTGCCCGCTCACCACGGATGCAATACCACGCCACGAGCCTCGCCACCTGTGGGCGCTTCGACGAGGTGATTCTGATTGGCTTCGATGCCGGCAACCACCTGAGCGAGGCGCTCACGGCCATTCACGATCGCGCCACCTCCGCCCACCTCTCCACCTCCTACCGCATCCACCGCGATGCCTTTGGGAAGGAGCGGGTATCCTACGACGACGTGGCCACCCACGCCACACCTCCTCCATGCCTGGTGAGCACAAAGTATCTCGTCCATGCCCCAACCGCACCACGCTGGTTCTCCTACCTCTTCCCCCTCCAACAGTTGCATTGGGTGGCGAGCACCGCCTACCGTGTGGTGGCCCTCACGTTCATCTTTGTGTGGCTTGTGATTCGTGCCACGGCGATACGCGTCAACGCACAGGGGCAGGTGCTGCTCACGGAGCTCATCCTGATTCAGTCCCCACCCGCCATTCCTTTTGTCCTGCTCGTGCAGTTCGTTGGCCGGCCACTGGTGTGGCTGTACAGCTCCACCCTCTACTATCTCATCCTCCTCCCCGCGTCGTGGATGAGCTCGGAGTCGATGGCGGAGGTGATGGCGGGTAGACGCAAGTTTCGTACCGCCCGCAACACGGATAGTGAAGGTGCTGCAGGACGCAAAACCACTTCCAACACCCAAGTAGCAGCAGCAGCCACCACACCTTCAGGTGTAGGCGGCCCAACCTCCCCGACGGCTATGGCCCCCTACTGGCCTCTCTTTGCCGTGGATTGGCACAACTACGGCTTCACCATTCTTCAAGCCGCCCACCGACCGCGCTATGTGGTGGCGCTCTACCAATTCCTGGAGACGGTCCTGTGTTGTGGTGATGAGAACATCACCGTGAGTCTGGCGATGCAGCGCTCGCTGCAGATGCGGGCAACACAGGCCACGGGAATCATGAAGTGGTGGATGCGACCGCTGAGGGAGGTGTGTGTGCTGCGCGACGTTGCCCCGCACTTCTTCGGCCCAGCACGGGCTAATAATGCAGGCGCATCTCGATCTCCCAACCGCAGAGATGCCCCATCGACCCCGACATCCCCGCAGGGCTTCTTCCCCAGCGGGGAGGCGGCGGAGGAGTGGGGCCTCGCACCACCGCCTGCCTGGGCGTTGGAGAGCGAGCGTGGCGGCTTTCCGGCTCGTTCTGCCGGCATCATCCTCATCGCCTCCACGAGCTGGACGGAGGATGATGATTATTCCATGGTGATTGAGGCACTTCAGCGCATCGACCACCGACTTCTCCACGCCGCTCGCTACCCCTCCTTCACCGATGTGGGGAGTGCGGGAACCAACACGCCGGTAGCTACCGCTCATCGTGTACGCGATGTGTGGCTTCTCATCACCGGAAAAGGTCCCGCACGAGCACGTTTTGAGGCGGCCGTGGAGCAGGCGCGGCTCAGCAGCCACGTACGCGTCAGCACGCGCTACTACCAATCCTACGCGCAGTACAGTGCGGCCTTGCGGGCGGCAGATGTGGGCCTCTGCCTCCACCACAGCTCCAGCGGCCTCGACCTCCCCATGAAGGCGGTGGATATGATGGGGGCGGGCATCCCCGTGATGGCGCTGCGCTACCCCGCCATGGAGGAGCTGATGGGAGAGGTGGTGGCCGGGGAGGTGAGCGAGGATGAGGGATTCAGCAGCTGCCGTTATGGATGGACCTTCGCCACCGCCACCGACTTGGAGGGGCTGCTGCGGCGCCTCACTGGCGTGGATGGGGTTGGGCGGAGATCATCTCCCAACAGTGTGGCGGCAGCTTCAGGCGGGTGGCCTGACACGCATGGAGCCTCCGACGACTTCATTGCGCAAAAGCGTCGTGATTTGCGGTCGTGGTGCCTCACCGCTCCACGCTGGGAAGAACACTGGAGCACCGTGCTCCTTCCACGTCTCCTCAACGCACTCCGCGTCCTGTGATGATGCCGCACTTGACCTCATGCGAAACAGGTTCTCACACACACAGAGAGAGAGAGAGAGATCAGATCCGCACACGTGCCATCACGCACTCAGAAACACTTGTTCAGGTCTTTTATTGATGTTGTTGCACCCTGCCTCCAACACACACACACACACACACAATCACACATACTTGCTCTTTTTTTTTCTTGTTCATCTATTGGTTCTCTACTCCTCCACAATCATCCACGACACAGATCCTCTCCGTTGCACACACGCACACACCCTCTTCCTGGGCGTCTGTGGGGGCAGAGATGAGACGCTGGGCATCGACGTGGGCAGTGCGGCACCTGTCAACGGTGGCCAATCACGGTGCCGCCCGACAACGTGGACGTGCAGCGGCGCGTGCTGCAGCTGCTGCCGCTCATCAACACAAGCAAGATGGAGCGGATGAAGGCTCCACCACGGCAACACGGCTAGGCTTTAGCTCCAGCCATGGTAGCCGCACCTATCATCCAGAGCACATCACGACGCCCACCTCCTCCTCATCCCCCTCGGCCGCTGAGACGATGCATCCCATGCAGCCGCTGGTTGAGCCGAGCTCGGAGTGGGCCTACCGCCATCGCCTTGAACAAGGTCGGATGGGATCTCTGTTGGAGCTCGTCCTCTCCCCCTACGCCCCTGGAGGGTTGCAGGTTCTTGCAGATGTGCTCCAACACATTCAGCAGCGGAAGCAGATGATGGCCATGGGGAATGGAGCCAACGATGCATCATCCGTGAGTGTGGAGGGTCTACGTGGATGTACGTTGGCCCTCTCCTCCAGATTGGAGCTCGCACAGGTGATGCGTCGTGCCGCACATGAAGTGCGCGAGGTGGTGGAGGCGGCAGATGTTGTGGGCGATCGGCTGAGCATGAGGGAGCTCCAACAAAAGGCAGAGGAAGTGGAGCGTCTAGCAGCACAGCTCACAGCCTTCATGAGTAGCTCGACGGCTGCCCCAGACGCTTCGCCCACTGGGAGTGATGATGAGGGTGCGCTCGTGTCAACGGATGCTTCGTCGGCTGATGCACTGCGAGAGTGGCGCATGTCGGATGCCGTTCACGCTGAGTTCCTGCGCGGTCTTCTGCGCATTGGCGAGGAGCTTGGCGCCTCCACGATGGCGGCAGACGTGTTGGAGCAGCTGATCGAGCTCAGCTCCCGGCATGCCCTGCTTCAGGAGCGCGCCACTGCCCGGGGTGCCGCACCACATGAGGATGATGTTGATGGTGATGATGAATGCTTCTCCCTCGATACTGTTGTGGCATCTGTGGAGGCCGAGGTGGAAGCCAAGGTTGGCCCCACCACCGCCACCGACCACCTCTCCGCCATGGGGAGCTGCGTCCACGCCCGCAACTTCGATTTGGCTCTCGCCCTCTACCGGCGCCTGCTCCTCCACGCCGAGCGCGGTGTCTTTGTGCTGCAGCCAGCCGACCTCTCACGTGCCCTCACCCACCTCGCCCACAGTTGCCGCCACGCCCCACACTTTGGAGAGCTTCAGCGACTCCTCCAGGAGAGTGAGGTGGCCGCCGCCGTGCCCGTCTCGGAGCCCTTATACACAAGCCTCGTGGATGCACTCTCTCGTGCCGAGGGCTACCCGCAGCGCATGGCCATGGCCCTCGCTTTGTACCGCCGTTTGCGCGATGCCAACATCGCACCGACGGTATCAACGTACGCGGCGCTCATGGCGTGTTGCGCGGCGGAGCGGGAGCCCACCCACGCCTTCGCCCTCTTCCACGAAGCCCGCAGCCTCTGTGGGGTGGCCGCCCTCAGCCCCGCCATTTATGCCAACCTCATGATGTCCTACGTGAAGGCAGGATATGGGGCGGATGCCCGACGCACGCTCGATGTGCTCGTGGAGGCGGGCGCCCCACTCACGCGTACAGCCTTCCACGCCGCACTCGCCGGCGCGGTGAGCCCCCGTGAGGCGCAGGAGATCCTGACGATGATGGAGAACACCTACCGCATCGCCCCCACCCCACACACTTTTTCATTCATGGTGCATGCGGCGGCAAAGGTTCCCTCTGGGGTCTCCACGGCACTCGCCCTCTTCGACCTCCACGAGCGCTGTCTTGGCGCTCTGCTGGAGGAGGGGGCGGTGGCGGGCGAGAGCTCAGCGCACAGCCCACAACACATTGCCGCGAGCTCCACCACGGGTGCCGTGGAGCTCGACCGTCTTCTCCTGGATCGCTATCCCTTGTACGTTCGGGCGGTGGAGCACGCGCTGATGAAGCTCCGCATTGATCCAATGATGGACCCACGCCTGGGCAAGTACCTCCAGCCCCTCCTTCGCGTCGCGCAGCGAAGAATGAATGCCTTCACGGAGATGCCACCACAAGCCCCTACACGCATTCCGGCTGGCGAGCACACATGCATCGCCGTTCTCGGTGCCGATGTGCTGGCCAATGTGGATGAGTTGGTGCTGCCCTTTTTGGAGCACTACTCAGCCGTGGTGATACCCTACTCATCTCTGCTTGCGCTGCAAATGGGCAGCGGGCGTCGTGTTGAAGGTCTCTCCGCCAAGGGCAACCGTGCGGCCCTCTTTGATCCGGTGTGGATGGAGGCTGGGGATGAGCATGGGGCGATGGTGGAGCACCGACGTCGTCGGCTCGTGAGCTTCCTGAAGACCTACGCCGATGTGGTACATCTCATGTCTCTAGAGGAGGAGATGCAGTGGGCCCGAGATACCCGGCGCTATGGCATTGCGGCCACGAACTGGTTTGCGCGGTGTGCCGCCGTGGCGATCCAGCTCGCCCGCACCGACACGCGGCAGGGGACGAAGGTCTATGCCAATCATCCCACCGCCACCATTGTGCTCGTTAGCGCCAGCTATCACCGCTGTGGGCGTTTTGTGGTAGATCTTCGTCGGGAGCTTCTCTCGCCCACGTCATTGAAGAAGGATGGCCAACAACTCGATGGCCTCCGAAGTGCACTGCGTCGCGTGGTCTTTCACAACCCCGCCACACAACCAGATTGGGTGCCACCAACCTTGGCCATGCAACGACGCCAGGAACAGGAACATGAGCCACGAGAAGACGCAGAGGCGGAGGCAAGTCCTCCACACTACGTCGAGACCCTCCCTAGCACAGCTGCCACTCGCCTCTACCGTGAGAAGCTTCTTCGCGCTAGTACGTCGGCCACCATGGTGGCAAAGTCTTCGCCCGAACAGACATCACGCCAAGAGGAGGAGGTGCTCGACGCGGAGATGCTCATGGATCTTCTCGGGATGGACGACGCCTAGCATGATGGTGTTGTGTGGGAGATACCCCCAGACACCTAATCACAGATAAGCTGGAGGTTCTGCCACTACACCATTCTTGTATCTGCTCTCCCATGATGATGCACGACACGTGATGCATCCTACTCATTCCTCTCTTCCATTGATGTTGCTCTTTCTCTCTCTCTAGTTCTTTTTTGGTCTGTTGGCTGGCCTCGGCTCATTTGTGGTCCAAGGCACACACACACACACACCAACCCACATTTCACACAAGCAGGCATCATTCGCCAGGCCATCGTTACCACCTTCTTCTCACACACAACAAGCACGCCCAACCACATCCTCAACCATGTCGATCCTGCAGGACTACAACCTTCGATGGTCCGACCAGCTCATCCAGCGCGTGGAGCTCCACATGCGGGACGTCCACAGCGCCATCACGCAGCTCTACGAGTCGGAGGGCTACCCAACGCGGGTGGCTCTGCCTGAGCGCAAGACAGAGGCAGCGGCAGTGGCCGGCGCACAGGACGGCACCGTTGACGTTGTGAGCCCCGCCGGAAGCTTCCTTCTTCGTGTTTCTACCCACTCAGCTCCTCTCCGTGCGCTTCACCGTGAGCGTGGCGTGGGCTGCGACGTCGTTCTGACGATGCCCGAGTCGCACTGCGGCCAGATTGATGTGCAGGATGGCCGCTACCTCGACCTCCGCGCCACCTTCCTTGCCAAGGTGGAGGCCTACCTGAAGAAGCTCAGCAGCGGTGCAGCGGCACGTGTGGCGGCCGCCAAGCATGGTGCAGAGGACGAGGATGAGGATGATGAGGGAGAGAAGGATGGAGAGGCATCAACCGCTGCTGGAAACAGCTCAGCAGCAGCACGCTTGAGCCGCATGGAGGTCCGTCGTCGGCCCATCCACGGCTGCCACAGTTGTGCCGAGAAGGAGATACTCCAGCTGCGCTTCCGCCAGCCCCGCCCCGCCGCGGCGGCGGAGTCGGATGAGGTGCGCTATGAGTTGGTGGATGTGTACGTGCACCTGCGCCCCGCTGTGTGCTCCACCCGTGCCACCTGTGCCGCCTCCACCAAGAAGCACCCCCTCTACAGCTACCTCGTGCTGGAGGACTACCTGATGCCCGTTTACCTGCAGACCCTGCACACCACCTGCGTCAACAGCGCCAGCTTCCGTCGCGCCATTGTGATGCTGAAGTGCTGGGCCCACCACGCGGGACTCATGGCCAACGCCTCGGGCCACCCAGAGGGCCTCAACGGCTTCCTCCTGGCGGCGATGGTGCACCAACTCGCCCAGGAGGGCATCATCTCCGCGAGCATGTCTGACGACCACATTGTGCGTGCCGTGTGGGTGCACCTCACGCGAGGCTCCTACACCCCCGCCAAGGGCCAGGCTCGCGCATCTTCTGGAGGTGAGGATGGTGCGCTCAGTGCTATCCCAACGGCAGAGGCCAACGGCGAGGTGGCGGTGCTTCGCCTGGGTGGCGAGGTGCTCAACCTCCTCTTTCGTACCTCGGCGGCCTACTTCAAGGCCGTCGTCGTGCCCGCCGCGGAGGAGGCGCTGCAACACCCGCAGCCCCTCGCCTATCTTCAGTCGGTTCCCTTCCTGCCACTGCAGCTTCGCTTCGATGTGGCCCTCACCATCAACCTCCACCAGAGTGGCACATCGTCAGCCAGCACCATCGACCGCAGCCCAGCACTCTTGAAGTGCAAGGCCCTCATCCCACCTCGCCTACAAATGGTGCAGCAGCTCCACACGGTCCTGACGGAGGCCCTCCGCGGACGTGCCAACTTCCTATCTCTGTGGATGAGCTCTGCCGAGACGGTTGAGGTGCTGGTGCAGCTCACCACCTCCGCCGAGGGCCGCAATCGCCTCACCCGCGGCCCCTCCATTGAGGACTCCGCCGCCGTTGCCGCCTTCGACGCCTTTTGGGGTGCCGACCGCACGAGCACGCGCCAGTTTGCTGATGGCGCCACCTACCGCTGCGTCCTCTGGTCCTTCGCGGAGGATGCCTACGCCAACACCACCAACAGCCTCGCCGCCTCCACGGTGGTGCGTCAGGTGGCGGCCTACGCCATCCGGAAGCACGCCGCGCCCGACGCCACCGTCAGCGTGCTGCTCGGCGGTTTGGAAGGGGTTCTGGCGGAGAAGATTGGGGCGGAGTGGATGGATAGCGCGCCCATGATGCAGAAGAGTCTGCTGGATGCCTCAAATGCGGTGCAGCGCATCATCACCAACCTTCCTCGAAGTGCGATTCCGTGCACCATTACGAGCTTCGACATCATCTCCGCCAGCGAGCGCTACACTGAGGTCTTCCCTGTTCGTCCTCACCTCGCCCTGACCTACACCACCGACGACCTCTCTGCGGAGGCCTACAACGCCCTGAGTGTGGCCCCCACCATCGAGCCCATCCACTGCGTCCTCTCCATCGATGATAAGCACAAGATTCCCGACTCCCTCGACGCCATCGCCGCCATGAAGGGTGCCATTTGTGCCCAGCTCGCCAAGGCCGTGGATCAGCTCTACGGGGATGCTGCCCTGGCCAAGTCTGCGGCCAAGAAGTCGGCCGGAAGCAGTGGCAGCGATGCTGCCGCTCCATCTCCCCGTGTTCGCACCCTCTGCACCAGCCACTCCGTAGACCTCATCCTCCGTGGCTACCTCTTCCGCATCTACGTCGCCCACTACCGCGAGGTTTCCCTTCTCCGTGCCCTTCAACGCGAGGCCGAGGCCAACGTGCTGGAGCAGAAGCTCTTCTGGACCGCCCAGCACGCCAAGCTCCTGCGCAGCCTCTCCTTTGGCCACCCGAGCTACGGCAACGCCACACGACTGGCCAAGCGCTGGGTGAGTGCGATGCTCCTCGCCGAATTCATCCTGCCCGAGGCGATTGAGCTCCTCGTTGCTCACGCCTACCTGCAGAGCAGCGGGGTGCCCAAGACCCCGGCTGGCGGCTTCCTGCGCTTCATCCAGCTCCTCGCCACCCACGACTGGTCCACGGCACTCATCCTCCCCTTCGTGGAGAAGGACGCCGCCGCCGCTCTGAACTTGCGTGCGCTGGGTGAGCAGCAGGGGATGTACCTCGCCGCCCCCTATGCCCAGGCGGAGAGCCCCTTCACGGCACAGACACCGCGACCCATCATTGTGCACCGCCTCGTCCAGCTCGCCAAGGCGGTGTTGGTGCTGCTTCTCCGCCATCTCGAGCTCCGCGGTGGCGGCGTGGCGGCTACCGAGGCGGACGTCTTCCGCTCCGACCCACACGCCTTTGACGTTCGGCTCGCCATGCATCCTCAGCTGCTGCTCCAGCCGGACCGCGCCATCCACCCAACCGAGGCAGCCAAGGTGGAGGTCCTTCATCACCTCTTCCAGCTCGACGACCTGGAGGAGAAGGCCAGCCGGGACTATCTCACGCAGCTCATTGAGCGCGAGCCGGCGGCGCAGGCGGTGCGCACCGTTCGTGGCGCGTTGAGGGATCAGGGAATGGTCTTTTATGACGCCATCGCGCCATCGGCGATTCACGTCATTGCCCTCACCGACACCATTATGCCACAGAAGACGCAGGCACTGCAGCGAGAGGTTCTCCGCGTGGGTCGTGGCGCCTTTGTGGCACCCGAGCCATCCGATTATACCCCAGCCCCGGAGAAGCCTGCACACGCGGCGGGAGAGAGGGTGGCCGAGCGCCGTCCTCGTCCATCCCAGCGTGGAGGTGGCAAGCAGCAGCACAAGCACCACCAACATCAGTGCCATGATGGGTGCCAGCATGGATCACCTCGCGGGGCCCAACGGCCATCGAAGGAGACGAAGCGTCCTCGCGAGGCGGAGGCAGCAGCAGCAGCCCCTTCGAAGCAACAAAAGCGCACACCGTCTGCCAAGACTTCCCGACCTCGTCGCTAACATCTCACCTCACTCACTCACCAAGTGTGTGTGTGAAACTGATCTAACCAACACCGAATAAGTACGTCATGACACCTCTAATACAAGACAAACACGGCCCTGCGGGCCTCGCTCTCGCTCTCACTCACCTACAGCAGCTGTGGTGGATGTGTAGTGGACGCATGTGTGGCATACACATGTCAGTGTGAGCAATTGATGCCCCTTCATCTGCTTCTTTCTTCACTCTCTCTTCTTGTGTTGTCTGTTGTTCGAAGAGTTTTGTAGGGAACCTCTGCTTCTATCTTCATGCAGCAGATGGTTGGGTGCCGACTGACCACATCCCTGATGGCGATGCGGTGGCAGAGAATGCACTTCCATGGTTCATCGGTCCGAACGCGGCCATCGCGGCTCTCCATGGCCGATTTGCAGCCGAAGCCGCAGACGTCGCGAAGCCGGTCTTCCTTTCGCGGTCGTCGATCCATCTTGGCGGAGCTCGCCCATGATGATGATGAGCTTCCCGCCATGCATAGCACAGCTCAGGTTGATTCCATGGTGGCAGCGACTCCCACAGCGTCGCAACCCTCGCCATCAACAGGGGAGAACTATATTCAGCCGTCTCACTACGAATCCCGATTTCGGCAACACACATCGTCGTCGATGCATGCCTCTACCACGTCTGCTGCTGCCCCGCTCTCCTCCATGGCGGAGCAAGATCAGCAGCAAGGCGCACTCCGTGAGGCGTTTCACCACGCGCATCAACGCCATCGCATTCGCCTGCGCAAGGATCCGAAACTCTTCCATCAGGAGTGCGCGGCCTTCCGGCTTGCCCACCGTGGCCGCGCGCCAAGCCTGCGGGAGGTCAGCCCCGACGTTGACGTCAGCCTCCCTCCCGTCCTGGCGCTTAAGACCTACGCTGCCACGGACCCACGGAAGAGCTCCCTTCACCAACGCGTTCAGGACGCACTTCGGCTGCAACACAGCGTCACCAAGAATGAGCTCGTGCAGAGCAGCGACAAGACCCTCGTCCGCTGCCAACGCTGCTTTCACGTCTACACGGCACGTCCACGCACCTTATGGGGAGAGGAGGTCGGCCAAAGCTGGTTGGCCCATGAGAAGGAGAAGGCCAAGGTGGAGGTGGCGCGTCGCATCGCACAACGTCCGTCCTCGCGAAAATCATGGGCCTCCGTTGGTCGACGACAGGAGCGACGCGCAGACGATCCCACATGCTGCCCCATGTGCTCCAGCCCAAAGGCACAGTGGATGATGGAGTACGTCCACTACAGCACCCACACTCGTGGGCCAGTGAAGCCATAAGTCTGTGTATTCATCATCCTGCTCAAGCACATTAGTTGTCCGCACACGCACACACAAAAACAAATTGACGTGTTTCGATCTTAATGTACGAGTGAATGGTCCTACATCATCATCTTCACGTTCTCCTCCCTCTCTCTCTCCCCCCTCTCCATCTGTTGCAGTCTAGCCGTGTTTTGTGTGGTTGGCGCCACCACCACACACTCCAAAGTAGGGAGGCATCTTCCTCTCTACGCTCACGTGTGTTGTGCCCTCTTGGACCACTAGCCAAGTGAAGCCCATTGCCAACACGGATAATACTGTCTTATTTTTTGTTGTTGTTTTTCACTAGACACCACACGTGATGCCGAGTTCCGTGAAGCGCACCCTCAGTGGGTCCTCCCTTCAACGTCGCGGTCGTGGGAAGCGATCGGTGGAGCGACGGCGGCGGTCGCTGCCAGAGACGGATGAGAGCCCCTTCTCTCCAACAGGAACGGCGGAGGAAGAGCCCCCGGCCGCGGTGGTCTTCGACGCTGGTGCGTCGGGCGGCCCCATTCCTTCCTCGACTCCACCACGGCCATCGCCGTCAGGCTCGTGGAACTTCGCCGCCCCGGCACCTCCCCCACTCTCCACCTCATCCCTGGAGAGTCGCAGCAACAGCACCTCGGGCCTCCCATCCAGCCGTCGCTCCTACGAAAACTTGGCCGAGGTGAGCCCCGCCTCTGCCGCCGCCAACAACGCCCTCATGCTCCGCAGCAGCAGCCGAAACTCCTCGGGGAGCTGGAGCGGGATGTTGTGGGAGGCGCCACCCAGTCCTCCCTCGCAGCCCTCCCCGCCCCCATCCGCCGCCGTCGTGAGCCTCTCCACGGAGAACCCGTTGATGCTGCCAACCATGATGGGCACCTCACCTCCCATCATCTCCGTCCTCAAGACCGCCTCGGAGGCCTGCGATACGGAGTCGGTTGGGAACCTCTCAGTCTCCTTCGCCCCTGCAGCAGGGGAGCTCGAGCCCTTTGTCCCACACAAGAACCGCGAACGCGTCAGCAAGCAAGGTGGAAGCAAAGGGGCCACCAAGAAGAAGGCCACCAAGATTGGCATCTCCTTCCGTGAGCGGATCCAATCTGGTGTGGCACCGCCACCACGCAAGAAAATAGCACGTCGGTCCACCTCACAAAAGCGCAACAGCTTCTCCGGAACCGGGATCCTCCGCCGGAGCTCCACCAGCTCCCTGAACGGAAGTCGTCGAAGCAGCAGTGCATCCCGCCAACGCAACAACGGCTTCATCATTCTCTCCTACATGGCCGTCTTTTGTGTGCGGGTGGTGTCGGTCATCAAGAGGAAGCGCGCGGCGGAGATCTTCCAGAGCACCACGGGCCCACGTGCGGCCTTTATCATTCAGTGTGCCTGGCGTCGCAAGGCTCAACGGGAGCGCGTTCATCGTGCAGAGACGGTAATCTTCCTCGTTGCGTGGCTGCGCTTTCGTCTGCGCCATTTGCGCTTCGCCAAGGAGAAGAGTGCGCTGCTCCTCCAGCGAGTCTTTAGGGGTGAGCGGGATCGCCAGTTTCATCAGTATCTCTACGACCACATGTACCGGAGTCGTGGCATCGACTTCATTCGCCGACGGGTGATGTGTCTGGAGGCGGCCAAGGTTCTGTGCCACCTACGGATGGAGCGGGATGAGCGCAATGTGATGCATCAAGACTGCGCCATGACCTCCATGCGGCTGCTCCGTGAGGAGCGCAGGGAGTGGATGGAGCTCATGTGCCACGCCTGCCACGTACTTGGTCGGCAGGCCGTCTACACGGAGAATGACTGGGCAGCCCAGGTGATGGCGTGTACGGGTGCGTCTCCCTACGTCACCTCAACCCACGATGAGGAACACGACCGCTACTCCCCCGTGGATCCTAGCCAGCTCTCCCCATCTCCGGTGGACGAGGAGCAGCCCACCATCACAACACTCAGCGCCGTGCCTGCGCCGCATGTGGGCCACTCCAAGCATCATATCCCAGCAAACACCGCCCCACGCTTCTCATCCAAGTCCGATGACACGAGCAGCACCTACAGCTTGCCTCAACGTGGAGCTCTTCGGGAGGAGCGCAGCTCACAGCTGAGTGAGTGGTCTAGTCGAGGGGAGTCACCGCAGGAACACAACCCGCTCGTCGCCGGGGGTCGCGGCTACCGCTACAATGCCGTCCCGCGCCACGAGCGTCGCAGCTCCGACAGCCAACGCAATCGTCAGCTGTACTACTACAGCAGCAGCAGCAGCTCCAATGGGGATGTTCTCTTCTTTGGCTTGGCGGAGGAGGACATGCAGCTCGACTCCGCCACCCTCCCGGCGGCGATGCGTCAGACGGCGAGCTCCAAGGTCTTCCTCGATAGCGTCCAGCTGGAGTCCTCGTTGCTCCAGGACTCCCCGCCCAAGACCGCCACCGCCCTACACGGAGTGAGCCCAACCTGCTTCAACGTGCCGTCGCTTCTCGAGACCCCACAAGGCGCCGCCACCTACCTTCGTGCGCTCTTCAGCTTTGAGAGCTCACGATACCTCCACAGCGGAGTGACGCGGCGTGTCAGCGTCTCCTTCCCTGTTTCTTCTCCCGATGAAGCGGGAGCGGTGCCAACGCACAAGACCCCCGCGGAGCGCCAGGAAGGTGGTGGTGAGATGGTGGGCAGCCAGCTCCTCTCTCCCCTCACGATTGGTGCGGGCCACACCGGCGGGCAGGTGGCGCAATTCGGCATCAACAGTGGTCGATGCGCCGACCCCATTCTCATGGAATTCTTGCGTCTTTTGGAACGCACCGAATCCATTGAGCGCCGTCAGCTTCAGCAGGAGCTCCTGGATGCGCATCACGCCTTCCTCCTGCCCGTCTCGGCCATCAATCAGGCCATTGCCCTCAGCCCCTCTGTTCCCCCCATCTTCGCCCCCCTCCTCCTTGCCATGCGGGATGGCTTCTTCCTGCGCCGTGCCGTGGCACTCCTGCAGGAGGAGCAACTCTGTCGGTTGGTCATCATTGAGGACTACGAGGCCATTCCCCTTCACTGCCTCAATCGCCCTCTGGTAAACAAGGTGGCGGAGGAACGTCGACGACGTTTGCTGCGTCGTGCTCAGGACGCCGCCTGCCCTTTGGCCGAGGCCGAGGCCCGCGAAGGTGCCTTCTTTGACCAGCTCACGACGTTGGTCGAGGAGGTGGAGCAGGCCGGTGGGATGGAGGGCTGCCGTGTTGTGGCGAGCTCCGTCGATCCTGCCGAGGCTACCATCACCCTTCTTGGCCAGCGACGTGCAGAAGGAAACAAGGCAGCACGAAAGTGCCGCTTCCGTGTGCAGATGGCCCCTGTCCTGCCTCCAAGTGCGATGGAGCTCATCCCCGTCTCCCCTGCCACAACAGCGGTTGGCTCCTCCACCACCGCGGCGGCGACGTCGGGGATGGCACCGCCCGTGCACGCTCCAAGATCCATGAGCACCTCGCACGAGGGCACCGCGGTGAGCCCGAGCAAAGAGGATCGGCCACCTCACGATGAGATGCTTGGAGAGATGGTCGAGGTTGGCGAGGGAAGTGGCGGCGGCGGCGGCGAGGACGCTGACAGCTTCCTGGCCGGTGCCTCCTCCGCCTCCTCCGCCACCGTCATCCTCCCACCGTGGGAGGCACCTCTCCGAAGCCAAAGCAGCGGGGAGCCGCAGGTGCTGACGGATAGCTCCATGATTCCAGGCTCTGTGGTGCAGCAGCAGCAACAACAACTTGGGGCAGTGCAGGAAGAGGTGCTGGAGGAAGCACCCCCGCTCTTCGTTGTGCCGGACCGACTGCACAATGGACCTCCCGTGCCGATGCTCCGCGTACTCCACCCGCAAGATGGCCCCATCTCACGGCGCCATCACCTGCGCGCCTCCAACGCCCCCACCGCGGAGATCGAGTCGGTGGAGCGGGTCCAGCTCGAGTGCTCCCACAGCGGAGCTGACTTTCAGCAACGTGCGTCCATCCCTATGCCCGTTGTGGATGGCGCGGCCGTGTCGGTGCCGGCTACACTCGAAGAGGTGCCGGCTGGCAACCACAGTAGTGCGGCCTTTGGTGCCGGCTCTCCGCTCCACCACCCCGTGAGCCCACTGCCCAACCCCTACTCCCTCGACTCCTTCAATGGGGTGGCGGCCTCGGCGACGGATGACGAGACGCCGCTGCCGGCAACGACTCCGGCGGCGGGTATGGGCAAGGGTGGCCCGGGCTCCCCGCGAGGTCTCCCGCCGCTGCCGCCCACCCGTGCGGCCTACGGCACTTCCCGCCTCCGCCCTCTTGTGGAACAGTCCGTGGAGGCAGTCGCGGAGGAGGCGCATCACCGCACGACGCCCCTCGTCACCCGCGCAGAGGAGCTTGCGTGGGATGGGACGAGGCCCAAGTCGGAGGGTGGTCGCAGCACCAACTCACTCGCCACCGCCACGGCGGCAACCGCCGCTGCTCCGCCAGCGCGACCTCCGCCAACCCCGCCACCACGTCAACGCGTCGTGGCGGAAGCGCAGCACCTTGAGCTGGACTGGGACGAGGCAGAGGTCGTGGCGGGCCCTGCGCCAATGTTGACGTCGGTGAGTGCGCCGGAGTGGCACACGCCGGAGTTGTTGGGCGAGTCGGAGCGCCACTCCTCCCGTGGCGCAACGAGCCTTCTTCTTCCGCCCATCCGACTGAGTCGGGACCAACGAGCACCGCCGCCCTTTGCGTCGGCTGTCTTGTAGATGTATTCTATGGTGTGTTGTGGATGAAGTATGGATGTAGATCATCACCGCTCTCATGATTGAGTGGACGTTGGCGAAGGAGTGGAGGTGGTGCGGAAGAAGAAGGATGCTTCCCATCGCGGAGAGTACTTCTTGTCAAGGGGAGGCACGCCTCCTCCTCTTTCTCCCTCCCTACCCCTTTGGTGTACGTTGTTGCATCGCCCATGTTCTCTCATCTCTCAACATTCTCCTTCACACTGACACACACACTCCATCTTGGATACTACCATGAATTCTTGTGGACCTACCGCCCTCTCTCTCTCTCTCTCTGTCTCTCTTTTGTCTTTGTGTGTATGTATGTATGTATGTATGTATGTGAATGAAGTACTGTAGTTTTTGTAGTGGTGATACACCTCCTGAGCATCTCTCCCATGGCGAATCGTCGTGTGGGCAGAGCCACACGTGGGCTCAAGAAGAAGGCCAAGGCCTCCAAGAAGGCATCACTTCAACGCGCTGGGTCAGCCGCCGGAGGTGCGGGGACGAAGCGTCTCAAGCTCGCCGTCAAGGCCCGGCCATCTAAGCGTGGCACGGGAATCGATTCTCTGAAGCGCCAGAAGAGCCAGCTCGCCAAGCGCCAGGTGGCTGAAAAGATGGTCCTCAAGGAACACATTCGTGAGTTGGAGTCGAAGCGGGCACGCATCCGGCGAGGTGAAAACGCGTCGACGGAGCGACGTGAGCTAGGCAAGTACATCCGCAGGCTCAAGGAGGAGCAGCTGAAGCGGCATGGTGATGATTTGCTGGACATTGAGAAGCAAATCCAGGAGGTAGTAGCGCGTCGCAGGGAGAAGGCGAAGGCCGGGAACAATGAGGATGACGAGTGGGAGGACACCGATGACGATGCCGTGTACGACGAAGATGAGCTGCAGAACATGTTTGCCCACCTCACAGCATAAGGAAGGAGGCGTTTGCCATGGGTGCGTGCGGGTTGAGTCCACGTGAATGTGGATGAACGTGTAAGGATCGACACATTGTCGGTTTGTCATAACAAGAACACACATAACAACAACAATGTCAGTGTGGTGGTGTGGTGTATGTTTTTTTTTCTGTACTAGTGTGTGTATCTGTATGTGAATGTTTGATTGTATCTCTCTTCTCCCCTCATGCTCATGTTTATTTCAGTGAGTTTTCTCTCCCCCCCCCGGGCTACCGCACCCACACCACATACAAACCCTTGGCGATACTTCCGCATGGATCCGAGCAAGCTCACTGGCGCCGCAGCCGCCTGCTTCAAGAAGATGCGTGATGCCAAAGTCAACGACGCCTGCATCCGTACCTTCCTTGCCCAGCATGCCTCCTTAACAAGTGGCCAGTCCGCCTTCATCCCCGACGCGGAGATTCAGCCCATTGACCACCTCGACGCCCTGAACCAGCTTCACACACAGTGCAGCCCCGCCCTCCTCGAGAAGACGGTCGTATTGAAGCTCAACGGTGGCCTGGGCACGGGCATGGGCCTCCACACCGCCAAATCGCTGCTCCCCGTCAAGGATGGTAAGACCTTCCTTGACTTCACCGCCCTCCAGGTCCACCACCTCCGCCAAACGCAGAGCCCACAACTCCGCTTCATGCTCATGAACTCCTTCAGCACCGAGGACGACACCAAGGCCTTCCTCACAGCCCACTACCCTGACCTCGCCGCCGTCTTCGACGAACAAGTTAACCTCCTCCAGAACCAAGTCCCCAAGATTCTCCAAGACAGCCTCGAGCCCGCCACCTGGCCGGAGCGCCCGTCCTGCGAGTGGACCCCACCCGGTCATGGCGACCTCTACACGGCCCTCTACGGCACCGGTCGCCTCAAGACCCTTGTGGAGCAGGGATACCGCTACATGTTCGTGAGCAACGGCGACAACCTCGGTGCTACCCTTGACGGCCGTCTTCTCGCCTACATGGAGGAAAAGAAGCTGGACTTCCTCATGGAGGTTTGCCGCCGCACAGAGAGCGACAAGAAGGGTGGGCACTTGGCCAAGAAGATGATGGAGGTGGTAGATTCTGCGACAGGGAAGACCACCACGAAGGAGGTGCTGTTGCTGCGTGAGTCGGCGCAGTGCCCACGCGAGGATGAGGCCAGCTTCCAGGACATCAACAAGTACTTCTTCTTCAATACCAACAACCTCTGGGTGAACCTCACTAGCCTCCTGGCGACGATGGAGCAGCACCAGGGCACCTTCCCCCTCTCCGTGATTCGCAACGCCAAGACGGTCGACCCCGCCAACTCCAAGTCGCCCAGAGTCTTCCAGCTAGAGACCGCCATGGGCTCCGCCATCTCCCTCTTCCCTCACGCCTCAGCCGTCGTGGTTCCCCGCGAGCGTTTTGCCCCCGTCAAGACCTGCGCCGACCTCCTCTCCCTCCGCTCGGACGCCTATACCGTCACGGAGGATCACCGGCTCGTCCTCGACCCCTCCCGCGGTGGCACACCCCCGGTCGTGGATCTGGATGGGTCCTACTACAAGGAAGTGGCTGGCTTTGATGGGCTCATTCAGCACGGTGTGCCCTCCATGCGGGGCTGCTCCCACCTCACCGTCAAGGGGAACGTCGTCTTTGGTAAGAATGTTGTGCTGAAGGGGGACGTCGTCATCACGAACCCCGTCGAGAGCCAGGTGATGGTGGTGCCTGATGGGACGGTGCTGGACAACACCACCTTGGATGGCCACGCCGACAAGCCACGCACAACATGCAACAAGTGCTGATGATTCGGTCCGCAGTTCTAAGGATGGACGTGATGAGTATGGTGGCTTCACCGCCTCTTCATGTTTGCTCATCCACGCCCTTATCGATCTCGAACATCCTCCTCCAACCCAGAGGACCGCATCATCTCCTGCTGTGAAGGGAGGCCAGGCATTATGGGTACACGCACACATGGAGCTTCGACGCGTATCGCTAATGTTGGTGGTTTGACGATACTGTGATGGGAGAGGATGCCGAGTAGTTTATATCCCCCTCGTGCTTGATTGTTCCTGTTGGATGGTTTCTTCGTTTCGTTTTTCCTCCAAAATCGTTCATCTCTCAATGGAATCAACCCTAAGGAGGAGACTCCTCTCTCACGCACACTAGCTCTGTCTGTGCATATGCGGAGTCGTTTGAAGCTGGTGATGACGATGGGCAATCTGTCTCTCTCTCTCTCTCTCTCTCTTCTTTTACTTGCGGTTTTCATGTGGTGCGAGTGTGGGAAGCAGGACAGATCCGTGTTGGGTCTTCGATCGATGCCCGTCTCCGCGATTACGACGACGACAACACACAACCATTCGCACCCATTAGCACAGTCTCTCTCTCTTTCTACCACATCTAAACATTCACAGGTGGGGCCCCGCGCATGATGGAGGTGATGTCTGTCGAAGGATCACCCTCCCCCACGATAGCCTCAACCAACGCCGTCAACAGGAGCTTCTCCGACCTGCATGCCCCAACATGGTTCATGTTGCTGTCGGCAAACATCAGCGCGCGCACCCTCCTCTTCCACCCACTCCAACTGGCCGTGGCGAGGAAGCGCATGACACGGGAGAATACGACGCCGAGTGTGTGGTCGCTCCTCCAGGCCGCCTTCCGTGGTGGGGAGCAGCGCTTCGGTGGCGGCGGAGGTGCCTACGACTTTGGCCGTGGCGGACTCCGCGGTTGTTATCGCGGGGTCGGCGTCGCCCTGACCTGCAATCTAGTCGGAGAGATGAGCTACCTCTACACCTTGGAGGTCCTCAAGGAGCGCATCACAGACCCTGCGACGGCGGACGCCTCATCCTCAGACAGCACCTTCAGTGCTGACAGCTCTGCGGCAGCGGTTAGCGCCATGTGCGGTGACTTCGTGGCCCTCACCCTCGTCACCCCACTCGTGATTGTGTGCAACAGGCAAATGACGGCCGCCTACGGCATGACGGCATCCAATCGCTATCAAGGCTCCTTTGCGACGTTGCGTGAGGTGTGGTCGCAAGGGGTAGCCATGGCCGACAACACTCGTTCAGCAACACCATCCTCATCCTCATCCAGACTCTCCGTATGGCGCCGCTCCGCACGTATGATGGGCTCTGGTATACAAGGCATGTATCAAGGATACACGGCTGGACTTCTTCGACTCCCCTCCAGCGGGTGTTGGTGGGGTCTCTACACAAAGCTCAAGGAGGGCCTCTACACCGTCTGCTCCCCCCATCTCAGCCGGTGGGAACAGGAACGCCAGGCAGCTGCCCTCACGGACCCGCACCGCGCTCTATCATCCGATGGACGCAATCCCCCTAGGTGGTGGCAGCAGAACTTGCTTCTCTCACCCACTGACAACCCGCTGCTCAACGTCTCTGCCGGCATCATCGCCAGCGTCGTGACGACCATCCTCATGAATCCCATCGCGGTGATCCAAACCCGACAACAATCACTCCCCGCATCATACTGGGCAGAGCGGCTCCGTCGCAGCGAAACTCACCGTCGATGGAGCCTCTCGCCACTTCGCGGCGTTCATCTCGTCGCGGCAGATCTCTGGCGCAAGGAGGGACTTGCCGGCTTCTTCAAGGGGGCATCGGCGAACGTGTCGGTGGCGGTGCTCGATGGCATCATCTTTACCCTTCTCTTCGAGCTCACGAAGCTCGGAAGTGATGTGCAGTTCTTGCAGCACGCACACACCGCCTCATCCGAGGCAAACTAAGCACGTTGGTGGTCCACGCGCATTGGACGCCTGCACCCATGGGAAGGGACGGCTGTCAGGAAACGCTGAATGGCGTGGATGTATGCTCGCCAACCTTCGCATGTCCTGCTGCTCCCATCACGTCACCTCCGTCTTCCCACACCCATGTTTCTGCTGTTTTCCCCGTTTAAATGGCTTCCCCACACACAACAACAACATCAACATCAACAACCGCCTATACTGTGCATTTGCCCCCTCGTGCATGATGCCCAATGACCTTACGCGTCTGTGTGGGAAGCATTGTGGTTTTCTTTGTTTGTGTGTAGGGTAATGTTGCGCATTTGCTCTTGGTTACTAACACAGATATGTCAGACGGTATGGCACTCGTCCAGTCACATGTTAATTGCACCTCCCTCATTCATCCATGGGTGTACTTCATGTGTGGCTCTGTATGACTTCTTTTTTCATGCTTTGATTGGGACACTACATTACTTGCATCATCATGGACTGCTCTCTTCCTACTCATTCATGTATCTCATCTTCCTCAACCACACGCACGTACGCATCTCCCAAAGAGGTGAAGCATTAGACGCACACATAGGTGGATTGTCACCCGCAGCATACATCATCTGAACTACAGAAATCAGAAGCATCCACGATTGATTAAGTCATGGCAGCTGCTGGTAGTGGACCCGACATTGAGGAGCTCGTGAAGCGAGTGACATCCCACCCTGGCGTGCGTGGCTTCCTCATCATCAACAGCGAAGGCATCGCGATTCGCCATAGCTTCTCCGAGGCCTCACGTGAGTTAGCCGTGCAGTACGCCGCCCTGTTTCAGTCGCTGGCCTCCAAGGCAAAGTCCGTCGTCCAAGATATGGACAACAACAATGAGCTGCTGCTGCTCCGCCTGCGTTCCAAGAAGGATGAAGTTATTGTGGCACCCGACAACAAGTACCTCCTCATCGTCATCCACGAACCGGCTGGGTACAAGGTAGAAGCAAAGAGCAAGTAGAGGATCCTCATCACCATCTTCATCCTCTTGCACCGCCCACACAGGGTGGGACTGGCTCCAACCCCCACATCTCATGTAGATACATAGCTAGAGGGCGGCGTGAGGGACGCTGTCTGTGTTGTGGTGGCGCCATCCTCCATCCTATCCAAACTCCAAGAGATTTCATGTGTGCAACTCACCAAGGCTGGGGTGCATACCTCTGTTTGTGTGTGAAGGCGTTCCTCAACTCCGCAATCGTTCCTTCCTATTCTGCTCTCCTCTTACAACCACACACCTACACACACACACATACAAACACGTGCACTGTACGTCTAGGATAGCCTCTATTACCACAGTAGCCCCACACCCATTCTCTACAACCGAGTCATTTATCGCCCTCCCGATTGGAGTTCAATCAAAAAAAAAAACCTGTAAAGTTAGAGGTGTCTGTCCTCCCTTCTCTTCCTGTGCCTTCTTCATCCCCCCTCACCATAGCTAACCACCATCTTTTTGTAGGGACGACGTGTTTTCTTGTTTGTTTGTTTGTTTGTGTGCGTGTCCACGTGAGCATCCTTCATTTACCTTCGCATTTGTTCAGCAGCAACACTTCATTTTTTTTGTTGTTGTTGTTCTGTTGTTGTTGTGTGTGCGTGTGTGGACTCCCAATCTCTCCCCCTCTGTTTGTGTTTCCCATCCACCCTTCACTTTCGTGCCGCTCAGATTCGCCACCACCGCCCACGCGACGCCCCAGAATCCACGGTTTGTCTCTATCTTTGTCTTACCTCAATCCAAAAAAAAACACAAAAAAACACTAATATCATCCTCACCGTTCTGTTGCGATGGAATCGGCTACACCCCGGGCAAAGCACCACTTACTGCGCGTCCTGGCCCAGACGGATGAGTCGTACACCCCCAGCTTCCCACGAACCCCCAAGTCGGACTCACGCAGCCGGTCGCAGTTGCTCGAGGAGGTCCACCACATCGGCGGAGGCCATCATCTCCACCACCCTCTGCCGTTGCACACGGACCACCACCACAACGTGTCAGACGCAACGAAGCCGAGTATGGTAGGCAAGATTCATGCAGCGGAGAACATCCCAGACAGTCCCCCTGCCAAAGCATCCATCCGTCCTAGCACGTGCTCCAGCACCAACAAGTGGAGCCATGCTCGGTCTTCGGATGACGACGACGAGGAGCTCTCTCCACGGAATGGCTCCACCCTTCAGTGCCCCGCGGAGAAGCCCACACTACACAACACACCGGCACTGCAGCCCATTCTATCGCCCGTTCCCAGCGACAACGCCCTCACCGCCGATGACGAAAGTTGTCCATCCAGTGAGAACCCACCCCTTCCCATCTCATCGAGCCCGCACGCCTCGCCGGCAGAGGCTGAGCAATCGTCGGCAACAGCAGCCCCTCCATCACCAAAGGTGGAGGCGAGGCACGTACGTCTGGAGAAGCAGGAGGATATTGCGGTGGATGCCCCGGTCGTCGTCCCAACCGATTCGGAATCCACGACAACGACGGCAGGGTGGAAACCTCGGCGCGCCATTCTGATCGCTGTGGGAGGCATCGTTCTCTGCGCTGCAGTAGCAGCAGCCAGCGTGTACCTCCCACAACTCTCCGCCCTGGTATCTGCCTCGGCCGAGGCATCTCCAGCTGAGGCTGCCCCGCCTGAGGTATCCGCGCAGCTGGCAGAGCCTGTGGCAGAGCCGCCAAAACCAAAGCCAACAGTAGAGACACGACGTGGGAACAGGCCCCACCCGCCGACACGGCCGCATGTCAGCCAACCTGGCCGAAACCGTGGTGCCACAGACGGCACAGCCGGACACGTCGAAGGAGCAAAGGCGGCAGAACCTCGACGTGCTGGACGAGTACCGCCCAGACAACCCGCGAATCCTCCATCAGAGGAGCCCCCCAAAACGGCATAGAGCAGTCCTTTTTCCCCACCCTCTCTCCCTTGCTTTTTCCACATCATCCACCCCAACCCCTCCACCTCCCCAACCGGAGCGTGTTTGTCTCCACGCCCTTTGCGTGTGTTCTCGTACACGCAACCCCCCACCGCCGAAGTAGGATCGGGAGGTGGGAGAGGGTGGGTAATGGACGATGGAGGTGCGCCTCCCACTTCCGCCCCCACACACCTACCGTCAGTAGGATGGTCCTCTCCACAGCCTAGATGAGAGGAGGACCACATGTTTGCCCCGCGCAGCGCGTGTTGTTGTTCACCTGTTTGTTTCATTTCCCTTCGCTTTCTTCTGTTCCTGTTCCTGTTTGTTTGGATTGGTGGTTTCAGCTTCGTTCTTTTTCCGTTGAATCTTCCCGTGGTGATTTCGTGGTTGAGCAATAGGCGGATACTATGCCACTTGCCCATCCTTCCTCCCAATTTGTGCCGACCAAACACCACTACACGCACGCACGGGTACTCCCCCACCCCCACCCTACGCACACACACCTCATATGAACACGCGCTCCACATCACGATGAACGATGGCACGCAACCCCACACTATCCACCTCTCTCTCTCTCTCTCTGTCTCCCCCAAATGTTGTCTTTGATGTAGGCATGAATTGCGTGAACGCACATGCAATTGCCGTTCAAGCGCCCCCGCACTCATCCTCGCCGTCGTCGTTGGGTGATGCGACCGGCCCTCCTTATCGTCCTTGTGATGTTGGGCATCACCATTGTCCTCCTCTCTCAGTGGATGGGTGCAGCCAGCGACTATGTGAAGCCCCAACATCCACCAGCCTGTACTACCCTCTCACAAGTGGTCTTCGTCAGCTGCAACCGGCACGACAGAAGCCAGCTATACTGGCGAGATATCGCTGCCACGGCCCTCCGTCACGGCGCTGATCCCAGAGGTCATCGAAAGAGACGCTGCGAGGCACGCATGGGCCACCCACCAGTCGACGCACTGGTGTGGCTCGGGGATGCCATCTACGCCGACAAGCGCACGGACGATGATCCCTCACTGATCCGCTTTGGTAGGGTAGAATACCCGCTGTCCACGGTGGAGATGATGTGGAAGACGCAGCACAATGCCTCCGAGTATGTGGAGTTTCGGGAACACTGCGTACGCCGCAACATCAGGCTGCGGGCCAAATCCACACGGGAGGTCCCCCAGACGGGCGCGAACGTCTTTGGTACCTGGGATGACCATGATATGGGGATGAATGATGGAGGCAAGGAGTACATGCACAAGAATAAGACGCAGGGCTTTTTCCTCGACTTCCTGGACACCCCGATCGATGACCCGCGCCGACTTCGTCGTGGGGTGTACTCCCATCACTACATCCCCATTGATTTCATCACGCTCCAAGAGAGGTCGCAGATTCCAGATGCCGCGATACTCGCCGAAACACTCACCGCAACTTATCCACTGGGTCTGTGCCTCATTTTGTTGGATGTGCGTTCCCATCGCGATCCCCCAAGCGCCTCCCCGGGTGGCGACGTGCTGGGCGAAGAACAGTGGACGTGGCTGGAGCAGCGCCTCCGCGAGGTGGAAGGCTGCGCTCTAACTCTGATTGGCGGTGGGATTCAATTCATGATGGATGAAAAGACGACGGAAAACTGGAGCATGTTTCCTCACTCCCGCAACCGCCTGCTGGAGTTGGTGCGACGAGCACGAGCCCAGCGCGTTGCATTCCTTAGCGGTGATGTGCATCTTGGGGAAATTGGCATCGACCACTCACCCCACACCATTCACCACGTGCTAGGGTACCCACTAGTGGAGGCAACTAGCTCGGGACTCACACACAGCGCCAACATGTTTCCAGGTTTTTCGTGGCTTCTCCCAAAGCTGTTTCCTTCCTCAAGGCGCGTAGGCATCTATGTCGAAAAAAACTTTGGCACTATCCGCTTAGAACTGAACGAAGAAGCGTATGCTGCTGCCAGTGCCAGGATGCTTGTGCTTCTGCGTCAGACGCCTTCCGAACCTATTGTAACGGCTCTTCGCCAACTTCTTGGCGAGGTGTTGCGGGTGTCCATCTCCATATATGCCCTAGACCATAGCAGACCCGAGCCCGCCGTAAGACTCCACTTCGACCTCCGGATGCTCTCCCACGAGAATGGGCCGGCGTATGCGAGTGCGAACGTCGATACTTCGGGTTTGATCACGCCGCAATCCGGGGGGGGTGCCGCGAAACTGGGCCCAAAGCCAACCCCCACCAACACAACGCCGCTGGACTACCCCAACACAAACCCACTTCCACCGCTCACCGCGGTTACGCGCGCTGCGCGTATTGCGCTTTGCCGCTCCTGCAGCCTTCCCGCGGCCTTGGTGACACTTTTGGGAGCCGCCGCGGCAGCGACAGCAGCAGCAGCAGCCATTATCATCCTCGGCTCGGCGGCCCTTCGCCGCGACCACGTGCGACCGCGGCCCCAACCAAGGCCCAAAGCCTAGAGGTGCAAATCGGTTCGCAACCAGCCTCCCCTCCCCCAACAAGCCCCGCCGCCACGCCCAAAAGCAGCCGCCAACACCAGCGCGGGAACCGCGGAACCAAAATGGCGCATACAGAGGAGCACCATCCCACCGCGGCAATTCCAAGCAGCGAGGAGGCCACGGCCAAGGCCGCGCGCTCCCCCCAACCCAACCCCGGAGCAAACTTTCCCGGAGAGATGGGGGGGAATGCCGCAATGAGAATTCGCGCCACCGAGGGGCCCGTTGCAAAGCCATTGGCATTTTCCTGGAAACGCCGGCCTTCCATCACATCAAGACACCAACTCGTAATGGAGAGGCGGGGCAACGTCGCGGAGATCGAAAAGTTTTTCTATTGGACAAGGGAAACGGTCGTTGACAACATTCCAAGCAACAGCCAACAATCAATGCATTAACTTCAATGGAGAACAACGCTCCGCCACGGCTAGATACCCCCCCCCCTGCCGATACAGACGACGCGCATTTCCCAATTGAATGTTATTGGGTTGCAGCGATCCGCGGGGGCTTCTTAATGATCAAAGAAACACGCGCCAACGGGCCCCGGGTGTTTCTTTTGCTGATCACGAATCATGATTCCTCGCATATCGCCGCGGCAGGCAAAACACAGGCGGCCGGATGCCGCGTTAATAAGTTCCACCCCGATGAAATTAATTCAGCAGATCCAGCCGGATCCAGAACGAGAAAAGTCACCGAGAACGGAGACGGGGCACGCCGCCAACTCGAAGAATACCGAGATTGTAACACGAATGTGGAGGCCAGTTGAAATCGTACAAACAGGTTCTGGCTCGGGTTTCGGGACGCGATCCACCACGCGGGTGGGTTAAAATGCCGGTGGCGGTCCCGCGTTTCTCGGTGGTTCGGCGGCGTTTCCGATGCGGTCCCATTCGGGTGCGTTCTGAATGCACCATGCGGTTTTTCCCCGCACCAAATGCGTTGGCGTGATTGCGCTGGCGCCGGCTTCCACACGCACGCCCACCCCCATGATGCCGCGGCATGGAAGCGCAAATCGCCCCCCCCCCCCCTCCCCAATCCCGCCGGCGCAATCCCCCGCGGGGGGCGGGCGGTTGCGGCCCCTTGGGCAACCCGTCTGCCCCCCCCCCCAACCCCCTGGCGGGGGCGTCGGCTTTGACGACGCGGCCCCCGCCGGGGCCACGACACGAGACGCACCGCCCGCCAGCAACCGCCACCACCCGCCCCTCTGCCGCCAAATTGGCCGCCCCAGCCCGGGCCACGCCCCCCCGCCCGCGGAAGGCCCGGTGCGCCAGCATGAGTCTGAATGCGCGCGCCGGGTTTTGCCGGGTCGGGTCGCGCGCGTGGCGTACATTACGAGCGATGCAGCCGCCAAGAAGTTCCGGCGGCTGAACTGCTTAGTTTTCCTTGCCAGGTTCATTTTCGCCACTGTTTTTGTGTAGTTTCCAACCACCCGCTCGCAACTGGCCAACGCGCATTCCCCTCCAAGTTTTCAACTCCATGCAATAGAGCATTTCCCCGCCCCCCATTTGCGCGATGGTTTCCCTGCCAGGCGAGGCCGCCAGGTTTGCCGTCCGCATTCTTTGGGTAATTTGGGTAATTTCGCGCAAGGCCGCCAGAACTTGGGGGGGGGGGGGGGGGGGGGGGGGGGGGGGGGGGGGGGGGGGGGGCGCGGGGGGCG
>JASAON010001627.1:0-117969 GCA_030849065.1 Jaenimonas drosophilae
TTGCTGGTCGACCTCCCCGCACCCCCGCCCCGGGCATCCGGTATCCCCGGGGGGCGGGGCCTGGAAACTGGCGGGTTTTTTTTTTTGAACGGCGGCCGCCCTCACCGCCGCCCCCCACGACGCCACGAATCGACAGAATCGCCGGGGGACGGGCAATTCCGCACCGGCCGCCAATCTTACGACGCAACCGCGAAAGCAAACCGGGGTGGGCGGCGCGATTTCGAGCGGCACGGCGCCACCCCCATTTCCAGCGGGGGCGCGAGCACGCGCAGGCAACACGCGCTGCGCGGATTTGCCAAAAAGCAAAAGCCACCCCCAAGCCCCACCAATCGAACAATTGCGGGGAAAAAAAACTGCTGCCTGCGTCGGGCGGTTTTTCCTGCGTTTTCATAGTTGGCATTTTCTTCAAAAACCCAAAGCGCGGGGCCGGATTGGCCAGGGCGGCGCCCGGCGGCGGGGGCGGCTGCGCCTCACCCCCGCCCCCGGCGTCTGCGGAAAGGGGGGCCGGCCCCGCATTTGGAAGGGCGGCGGCGCGGGCCGGGTTTGCCGGCGCGGGGCGGTTTTTTTTTGGCAATTGGAGAATTGGCAACGACGCCCGATTGCACGATCAATCCCCCCCCCCTATGCCGAAGCGTGGCGCGCGATCCCCATGGGATTTGCGTCAATTGAAACCCCCCATCCCTCTTTTAAAAAACAAAGCAATTGCGGCGCCAAATGGAAACGCCGTTCGCCGGCTTCGCATGCGGCCCCCCCCCGGGAACCGCGATATACCGAAAAGCCCAAGCCGCAATGATGCGGGCAAACGTGGGTTTTCACTTTCTTTCCACTAACAAACAATGCCGGAACCTGCAAAAACCTCCGCCCGACCCCATTCGGGGTCAAACGGCGGCAACCCAACCACAAAAAAAGCCCCGTTCACTGTTTCAGCCATTTGGAAAATTCATGATGAATGCCGCCCCCTTTCCAAAAAGGAGGAGGCAAAGCCGCAGACGATAAGCGTGGAACAGTGAGCGCATCGCGCTCAGCATTCCGGCTGAATTATTGCGCTCCCCCTCTGCATAGATGGCGTGGCGCCCGTCCTCCTTCGGGCGGGAGGGGTCTGCGCTTCCGAAAAAAGGTGTACGGCACCAAGGGTTCCCAAGTCATCACTGACCTCAGTACTAACTTGGCCTGCCGGTGCTTAACTTCACAAATCGGACGGGATATGGTGTTTTCACTGGAGTATGGTCGTACACATAAGCCGTGGCTGTGGTGTTGTGTGCAGCAGTGGTAGCCCTGGCGGCACGGCCCCTTGGCGCCATGCCGACGTTTGGTTCCTGTTGCATCGGGGGAGGGGGCGGGTTTTCAACGACGGTTTGTTTGGCCGAAAAATGGCCGCCTGCATTTGACATGCCGCGCGAAATCTGTTTTAATTTACTTACACGAAGAGGGAGACGTAGGTCCCAAGAACGGCACCGCCGAGGCCAACGACAAGCATCAGGGTCGCGGTGGCCAGACCTGCGTGATCGAGTCGAGCCAACCCGCGGGCGTGGAGCGCGAGGCGGAACGCTGCGGGATACGTGAAGCAAAGGTTGCTGCTGCACAAACCCCCGAGCAGAGAAATGATGAAGATAATGCCCGTCGCCTTTAATGCGATGACGAGGCTTATTAACGAGAGACCGAAAGTAATTCCAATGTTCCTCCAGAACGGAATTGCATCATGTGCCAAGTCGTGGGTTGCTGAGTTATAGCCATACAAGAAGATAAACAGTGCATCGCGGCATGGAAACAGCACCAATACGTAGGCAATGATGATTGTGATGGAATACGTACTTTCACAAACAGCAAACAAAAAATCTTTCATCGGGTCGTAGTTGGTAAGTATGTTGCCGGTGATGTTTGGCGCGTTACTGAGATAACCGAAAAATCCAACCGTGGCGTAGATAGTCCCCGTTACTCCGACGCTGATGGACGACACCCGCACCATGTTCTCTCGGGTGGGAACCGAGAGGTTGGTGTAGAGCTGAAAAACGAGGGACTGGCAGTCGAAGGAGAACATCAAGACGGGGAGAGCAAGGAGGGACTTCTGTGATAGGTTGACGAATGTGATGGGCGCCTGGGGACGGTCCTCAAAGGGAAGTGGGAAGAAGTAGCGGTATATGATGGATACCCCGACGAAGAAGGTGGCCGATATCGCTGCCATGGACACAAAGCGCAGATGGGTGACTTTAGGAATACAGGATAGTGGGAACATGATGATGAGCCAAGCAAAGATCATGACGTGGCTTGATGTGCTGAGGAAGGGTACAACACGCGAGATGACGGGCAACATGGGTGTGAAGATTTCACCCACAACGACAATGTAGCCTGCGGCGATGCCAATGTTGTAAATGATGAGAATCCACCTCACCACTTCCTCGCTAGTGCGACCGAGGAGCTCTCTAGAGATGTCCTCATAGGATCGTAGGGAGAGCAGATCCACACAGAGTACTAGATAGTCAATAGACAGCACTGTCAGTGCCGCCACGACGGCAAGCGTAAAGAGAACCAGGGCAACGCCACCTTCCTGCAGCATCGATGGCAGCGCCAGAACGCCGGCGCCAATGGTGGTGACGGACAAACTCAGTGCGGCACCAATGATGCCTCCTTCACCTAGATACCCCATATCCTAAATAACCTGTGAAGACTCTTCAGAACACACACAAACAAGCAAAAAAGGAGGAACAAATTAAACATCTTGAGGTGAGCCACTACCACCACACCTGCGCAGAGACGCACACACACGCGTGTGTGTAGGCTCGCCTGACTCCCCAACCGTCAGAACACCACCAACTTCCTTTCAGGGTGCCGCACTCTCCCGAGAAGAGCTTAGCCATATATGTACATGTGTGTAATCAAAGATTGGATGATAAGGCTGGCTATTTAACACCACAGACGAATACAAATATCGACATGGTAGTGTGCGCTCGTGTATGGCCAATGGGCCACCATCAACATGGTGTGTGGGCCGCGATACATCTACCAACCACCTCACTCATTCTCTATAACGCTCCTTCACGAGAAAGGCCGAGACCTCTGGAGCGGTATCGGGATGGTTGTCGCAGCGGTAGCCCTGGAATTTGAGGAACAAATCCGCACCAAAGGACACCAACGCCTTGGCGAGGTCGAGGTCCTCCATCGCCATGAAGAGTGGCGGGCGGTTGTCGGACTCACGGGGGGCGTTCGGGTCGGCTCCGACCTGCAGGAGGGCCTTTGCCGACTCCGTCAGGTGGCGGCTACAGGCGTACTGCAATGGCGTCATGCCAGCCTTCAGCTTGTGATGTACATTCACGTCGCCGGACATGATGATGCTCTTGATGGCATCACAATCCTGTGCATCCACAGCGTTGAGGATGAGTTCGGTTCCTAGGGTGACAGGGGAGCGGTCAACGTACTTGCTAAGTTCAGCCGAGCGGAAGAAGAGCATGCCGGAGATTTGGGTGTGCTCGTCAATGTCACTCTCACTGTCGCTCTCACGTCCTTCCTCACGGCGCTTGTCGTGCTTCTCCTTGGCCTCCTTGTAGAGTGGGTCGTCGACGGGCATCTTGGTAGACCACTTCGTCACGCAATCATGCTTGCGGGCGATGATGGAGTTCTTGATCATCAAGGTGGGGAAGGGTCCGGTGCTGCCGTTGTAGTCGAAGGGCTTCTTCACACCAAAGAAGGAGCGGAAGAACTCACGACGGGGGAACTTTTCGGGGTCTGGGGTGAGGAGGTAGAGCGTGCGGGCCACCTCACGAAAGAAGGACTCATCCACGGTATCGCAGTTGGTGATGTAGACCCAGTCCCCGTTCTTGATGCCAACGTCCACGTAGTCCATCACGTTCTTGGCGCTCTTGAGCTGCTCCAAGTCGAAGCTCCACACCGTGGAGAGGACCTCCTTCGCCAAAATTTGGCAGGACACGAGCGGATCGCCATCCTCCTGAACGAAGATGATGGGCGTGCGGCAGTCCGAATTCTTCACAGCTCGCTCTATGTAGTCGAGGGGCTTCTCCTCATCTAGGTCGTGGGAGGGCATGGCTCCTTCAGTGGGCAATCAAGCGTGTGAGGTGGTGTGGAAGGGATCAGGGGACGGAGCTCCCGATTGACTAGTCAACCACAAGAGAGAGAGAGAGGGTGTGTAAGAGCAAAGCCACATGGATGGGTGCATCATTGGAAGGATCAAGGAAAAGAACGGCAACAACAACAATCGGGCCCACTTTAAGTCCACGACACGTGCGTGTTGGGTGGAAGAAGATGGGGCATCCCGAACGGCGTGAGAGACGCAAACTGGCAGCCCGGACCGAAATAGCGCAAGCTGGGCGTGGTGAGGGATGAAGATCACTCATAGATGAGGCATGGACCTGACGCGCATTTGGCGCAGCTCCTTCAGGTTGGCCGCCCCGCACGTAAACATGGCCGCGCGGAACTCCTTCTTGAAGCGCTGAATCACGAGCCGCACGCTCTCAGGGCTCTCCATCGCCGCCGCCAAGAAGGGCATCGCCGCGGTGGCGTAGGTGGCGCCCATCATGAGCGACTTGGCCATGTCGAGCCCGTTGCGAATACCACCGCCGGCAATGAGGTCAAAGCCGCCGCCCTCCGTCAACCTGCGGCACTCACGCAGGCACACATCTGTGGGTATTCCCACATCACGCAAGACGTAGCCAAGGCTCTCTGTTTCCTTGGCGTTGGGCTGCCGACGTCCCTCAATCCACGCCCACGACGTACCGCCACAGCCCGAGACATCCATCCAACGCACCCCCATCTCCTTGAGAACCCTGGCGCTGCCATAGTCAATGCCGTGGCCGCAGCCCTTCACCAAGACGGGAGCCTTAATTTGGGGAAGAACCACGCGCAGCTTCTCAATCAGCTGGGCGAAGTTGGTGTCTCCCTCGGGCTGGCACACCTCCTGCGTGTGATTGAGATGAATGCAGATGCCATCGGCCTTGACACAGTCGACGAGGTTGTTAATCTCCGCCGCCCCAAAACCGTAGTTGAGCTGCACAAGACCAATGTTGGCCAACATGGGCACCGAGGGGCAGAAGCTCTTCACGTCGAAGGTGTGAACGGCACTCTTGTAGCGATTGACGATGCGCATTGATCCAAGGCCGAAGGGGATGCCCTCCGCCTCGCAGGCCTTGGCGAGATTCTCGTTGATGGTGCGTCCGTGCGCCTCACCGCCCGTCATGGATGAGATGAAGAAGGGGAACGAGATGCGGTGGCCCATGAAGTCGCAGGAGGTATCAATGGCGGCTAGATCAACCTGAGGCAGGGCGATGTAGGGGATGGAGTAGCGATTCCAAATGGGGAAGCGGTCCTTGTGGGGCTCCACGAGGGTGTTGAGGCAAATGTTAATGTGGTCCTTCTTGCGCTGTTGCACCGCAGCTTCGCGGTCAGTAGAGTTCGCGGATGCCATCTCGTAGTAGTTGTAATGTGTAATGTGGTGTGTGTGTGTGTAGTTATGACGGATTACTGATGAGGGTGTGAGAAGGGTTCTTCACAGCAAAGAGACTTCAAACGGTAACAAGAAAAAACAAAGGAAGAAGTGGGTTACATGGCACCATGCTGCACAATATGTAGAGGTAATGTGAAACAACTACATCATGCATCACTCTCGTAGTGATGTACGACACCCACCGTGTGTGTCTGTGTGTTGTGTTTATGGCCCTTGGCTTAGATGCTGGCATCCTTGCGCGTGGTGAGGTACTGGATGTACTTCTGCACACTATGGAGCAGCGTGGCAGAGTCGAGGGAGCCAAGGTCATTCTCGTCTCCCGCGGCGGCAGAGGGCCGACTGGTCGGAAATGGAAGCTTGATGAGTGTGAAGAGCTCTCGGAACTCCTGCTCCGCTGCTTCCTGTGAGCCATCCAGCCACAACGCCTCCTTCAAAGATGGCACCAGGGAGAGATAGCCGAGCCGTCGCTGGAGGTAGCTCACCGCGATGTTCCCCCGTGAGGCACAGAGGAGGTCCTGGAGCCAGTAGATGCGCAGCCGACGTAGGTACATGCGCAAGAGGAAGACCATGTGTTTTGGCAAACGCTGCAACATTGCCCCAATTATGGAACAATCTCCTTCTTCACAGGCTGCGCACAGCTTTAGCGCGAGCTGCACATCCTTCTTGGCCACAAATGCAATCCAGGGGCTCTTCTTGCGTAGCTTGGCGTTGGTGAAGTGGATGAGCTCCGTGGAGAGGGAGTCGTTCTGCTGGCTCAGGGCGAGGTACACGATTCGGTAGAGGAAGAATTCGGAGATGCTGCAACTATCCTTGTTGATGCCATCAGCGAGATAGAAGGTCTTTAGTGCCGCCTGACACTGATTAAACTCACCAACATCTGCCCGCTCGAGCGCGATGCGTGCGTGTGTTTGGTAGACATCCACGGCAAAATCATTTTTGATGTTTTGTACACGAATATCCTGCCGCATGCCCTTGAGTTGGTCGGAGAGGTAGCGTAGTGAGGCACTGCGGCCCTCGTTGGCCTCCATCTGCCTCGCCTTCTCCTTGATGTGGTGGAAAGCACGGGTGAGGACGGAGAGCGGCCGTATATCCTCGGACGTTGGCTCATAACGGGAGTACTTGCGCTCCAGAGCGTTTGATAAGGCGGTGAAGGTGGTGGAGGTGGTGGTGGTGGTGTTGGCGGTGACGGAGGCGATGCGGCAGAAGAAGGCCTCGTCCTTGGCGGTGGCGGCATGATCGCGTTGACGCTTTCGTGAGTTGCCGCCGTTGGGTGCGTAAGATGGGCTCATGGGAGAGCTCGACGAAGGAGATGAGTAGTTGCTGCTGTTGTACTGCATCGGAGCACGCAAGGGCTGGGTTGGTGGCGCCACACGCCTACCTCGCTTCTGCAAGTTGGTCGCGATGTTGAGCATCTCCACGAAGCTCACCTGGCGGTACGTTCGCTTCTTTTGCAGCACATCATTGTCGTAGAGCTCAAAGGCCTCCAACACAAAAGGGTGAAGGTTAACGGGGGAGCGGCGGATGGCCTCGGTGAACACGGCATCGCGGCGCTGCTGCTCCTCTCCCAAAAGAGCCGTACTACCTTGGGAACGACTCATCAGTTGGGCTGGCACAACCAATGATCAAGAAGAAGAAAGAAGGAGAACAAGAAACACATCATTACAACATGCAAGGAAGTCATTCACGTTGATGTGCCTACGCAGCACAACTTTCTAATCATGTGTGTGACAACGATTAAGCACTCCCTCACCCTCAAGGGAGGGAAAGTAGTAGTGATGCCACGCTGAGCCACCAACAACTCTCGCACACATTGTGCATGTGTGTGTAGGGGGGGGGGGGACCGTGTGAGTGCTTTTATTCGTTAGCGGTTCTTAGCATGATCTGCAGCACATCCTCATCTTCCAGGCAGTGGGCAATCCCCACACGCTGTGGCTGATGCTTGGCACTCGTGCCCCATACCAGTGCATACTTGAAGCGGGAAGCAATGTCCTTGTGAATACGCTTACAAATGTGCTCCACACTAGAGTCCCGCTTCACCACAAAGGGCTTGCCAAAGTCGGGGTGGTTGCCGTGTTTCTTGGTGTAGATGCGAACAATGTTGAGGTGCTCCCAAATTTCGTCAATCACCTCCTCCACGTTGAGGTCCCAATGCAAAGAGAGGACCACCGAGTGTGGCATCTTGCTCAATCGGTCCATCTCTTCCATCGTCACCGTATCAATCTTGTTGTAGACGTACAGGCACGGCATGTACTTGCGGTTGCCCTCAATGACATCAATGAACTGGTCTACCGTGATGTCCTCCCGGAGTGCCACCTCGGCGTTGAAGATGCCATAATCCTTCAAGATTTCCTTGGCCATCGCCTCGGACATGCCTCGCGTTTGCGCCACGTTGCTGGTGTAGCTCACGGCATTCATGCTGCACGAGGCCTTCTTCTTGTAGGTGACGTTGGGGAAGCGTTGGTTGAGACGGATGCCAACCGATTCAATTTCATTCTCGATTTTGCTCCGCTGCGCCTCCGCCTTGGCGGCGTCTAGCATGAGAATGATCATGTCTGCGGTACGCGCGGTGGCGATGACCTGCCGTCCACGGCCTTTGCCCTCTGCCGCACCTTCAATGATACCGGGGAGGTCTAAAATCTGGAGCTCCGTTCCCTTGTGGACGAGCTTACCAGGGATGCAGGTGAGGGTGGTGAATTCGTAGCCCGCCGCCTCACTCTCCGTCTGCGTAACCTTGGAGAGGAAAGACGACTTGCCCACGGAAGGGAAGCCAACCAAGGCACAACGAACATCACCACTCTTGCGCACGTCGAAGCCATCTCCACCCTTGGCGCCTGCTGCTCGAGCGGCATTCTCCAGCATCTCCGTCTTGATGCGCGCGAGCTGACCCTTGAGGCGGCCAATGTGATACTCCGTCTTCTTGTTCTTTTGGGTCCGAGCGATCTCCTCCTCAATCTGCTTACGGCGTTCAAGAAGACCCATGATGATGAAGGTGATTCTACTACAACAACAACTAGAATACGCTTGTGCGTGTGGCTACACAAGGAGCTTCGAAGGGTATGAAAAGAAAAAGAAGTAGCCAGTGAGTGGAACATGACACAAGAAGAGGGGAGGGAGATGTTCAACTTCATGGAGTACAAAGTGTTTGTTGTTGTTAGTGTGCTGTCAGGCGTGCCTTTGGGGATAGCATGAGTGACCCCACACCGAGACAGGCGCAGCGTCTTCCCACTGCCCTTCTGTCTTGGCTGCACTACACCAACTCACAGTCCCCAAAAACACTCCAGCGGCCGAAAATTGTGCTTCTGTGCAGCGTTCCTGATGATGGGGTCTGTGAGTACACGAGGCAGCCACATCTTATCCACAATGTTCTTGAGCTCCTTGCTGCTGTAGGACACCGACCGACGACGTCGGATGGGCGTCCACGTCATGTAGGGCACCTGGCTGCCTTGAGGGATCATTTGACGATGTTCCTCCAAAATGGTGAAGAGTATGTTGCAGAACTGCAGCAGTTCCGTGGAGGGGTGAGAGGCACCGGTGGGGGGAGCCCCTTCCGCTTCCTTGACCAACTTAGATGTCGATGATGCCCGTGGCTGAGTGAAGGTGATGCCGCAGAGGCTGGCCTTGCCCAGGGACCAAGGCTGTGTGCCGTGTGAGTCTCCAATGTAGAAGGTCCACTGCTCCTCCTCACTACTTGTGGCAGCGTTGCTGGATGATGTTGGGTGCAACACGGAAAATATTGATACGGTGTAGTCGCCAGAGACAATCACATAACCACAAATGGGCGGTTTTGGGCTTTGCTCCGCCTCCTCCTCACGGGGCCGTTTGGTGGAGGAGCAGAGCTGCTGCACGAGGTCCAGGGCTCGATGACGTTGGTTGTAGAAGACCACCTCAAACTCACTCTCCATCACCTTAGATGGGAAGAACTCCTTGAGGTGCAGGGCGTGGTTAAGATCGCCAACGGTCGGACGTACCCCACCTTGTGGCCATCGACGCATGGAAATCTGATGAAGCCAGGCGGCGATGTAGAGCAGGTAGTTGATGGTGGAGGTGCAGAAGGATAGCCCACCAACCAAGGAGGAGAGGAGCACCGCGGAGAGGGTGGAGAAGGTCTGGCAGCAATCACACGTTACGGGGGGCATGAGGGTCTTGAGCTTTCCAGTGCGCGCATCAAACTGCGACTTGGTACCCTTGACCAGCACAACCTCCCTCCGTCGCACCATTGCCTCCACACTCTTTTCACCAGTTGCGAGGGCATCGTAGGTAAGGTCTGTTAATTTGCCTGTTCGCCGCTCATTCCGCTCCCGCTCGCGAGCGGCGCGTTTGGCCTCTTTTTCGTTGTTCTCCACAGGACCATCTTGTGAAGATGGATCAGCGCAGGAACCTTCGTCAATCATGCATGCAGCATCGGTCGAGCCACAAACACCGTTCAGCTACAGTTTGTCTATCGTCCACGGGGTTTGAAATTACCTGCGTGGATAGTGTGATTGTATGTGGTAGAGCGGCTAAGTCGTACGTACGTGTGCAGTAGTGGATTCTTTGTTGTATGAATAGCACCCAGCGGCAGCACGTGGTGGCACCGTGAGGGTAGTGTTGCACACACATACAAGAAAAAGAAAAAAAAAGAACAAGGGAAGAAGAATCGAGGTTGATGGATTGAGTCTGTTTCATCTTGACCATCCGGCTCACGGTTCTCTGCACTCACACAATTGTGGTCTGCAGCAATCTGTGTTTATGTATTCCACAGCTCCGCTGAGTTGCCGCATAGGCTCGCAAATGCGCACGCACGCAGACACACACAAACACTCCCTCGCTTCTATAAAACAACAAAGCAGTCTGTCTTTTCTTCTTTTTTTGGGAACACGCCTGTTCTTTTCCTTCACTCTCTCTGCACAGTGTGTGGGTGTAGGCGGCTTTACTTGTTAGGCGCCTCAAGGGCCTTCTTCAGACGATCTACCATGGCGGCCTCCTTCTCTGGTGCCCCCTTGACGAGCTGCGGCTCGGGTGTTCTCCAGTCCGGCTCACCCGCAATGAAGACGGAGTTGGTGACGCGAATAACCTGCTCTTCCTTATCCCAGGAAACGTCGGGGTAAATGCGGGCAATCTTGGAGAAGGCGTCGAAGGCGGCGATGGGGGCGGAGGGGTCCAGGGAGCCAACATGTTTGGCTGCGTTCGACTCCGCAGCCTTGAGCTGCAGGTTGGCGTACTTGAAGATGGACTTATCACGGCCAGCATGCATCGACGGCAGGCAGCAGAAGGAGTTGAGCTGATGTGGCAGCTTCTTGTCCTCTGGGGCACGACGAATGGTGTACTCCTTGATATATGGAACACGGATCATCTTGACGGTAGAGTGGTCGGAAATATCCTGCAGAAGGGTGAGAAGACCCTCCTTGTGGTTAAAAGAGAAGACGGTACCGGCTATGATCATGTTGTTTACAAGGGTTACCTCCATGTAGGAGCCCACGGCATCATCTTCGTTGATTACGTCGCTCATGATGTCGGAGGAGGTTTAGCTAGCCTGCAGAGAGGTGGGTCCAACAACTGTTGTGTGGGAGGGGTCTTAGGGTAATTAAAAAGAGGAGCGGATTTCAACAACGTATCTCTATGACACACAACAATGAAGAAGGAGGAGGGGCAAGCATGTGTATGTGCAAGTACAGTGTACAGAAGTCAAGAGGAGGTATAAAGAAAGCTTCTGTGGCAAAGCACGAAGACCCATGAAGACACTCATGTAGTCAATGTGATTCTGAGGGGTAAGACATGTGAACAAGGTGGTGGTTGTGGAGGGTACACGTTAAGCTTGATAGACGTAGCGTTGCCCCTTCTTTGCGTATACAAAGACGTTCTTGGACTTGGCGTAGTTGAGGAGCTCACGGCCTGGGACAGCGTTGGTGCCGAGGAAGAGGTGGGTGGGCTTGGTGAGGAGCTCGAGGTAGAGCTCCTTCAGCTGGCGATGGCGATCGCCTTCAACGGGCTGCTTGATCCACTCTCGGAGAAAGGCATGGGTTCCTGCCAGGGCATTCACGTAGGCTGGGGAGATGGTGTTTTGGAAGCTCACCAACCCAGATGACGTGGGGCCCTTGAGAATGCCATCGAGCCAAATGGAGGGAGGTACCTTCTCTGGGCTTGTTGCGTTGAATTGATTGCGTACGTCGAAGTCGGCGGCGCGAAAGACGAATTTGTAGTCAATCGGGTCCACGCGGTGATCCATGGTGAAGGGTGACCCAGCGCTGCCGCAGATGGACTTCATCACGTTGTAGCTGCTGTTGTTCTTTGCCCGACGTGGGAGTAGTTGGTAGAGGTTGTCGCTCTTGTGTGCTTGAAGGAGCTCATTCCATGAGTCGATTAACAAGGGCTGGCCCACAGGATGCATGGGCGGCACCACACCCCTGTTCTGGCTCATCACCGCCAACTGCTCGTTGGAGATGGCCTCAAAGACCAGGGCCTTGGCTTCGTAGGCGTCAAAGACGCGGTTGTGCAGCTTCTGTGGGGTAACGTGTCCCGACATGTCGCGAAGCTTCACGACAATCGTCTGTAGTGAGGTGTTGAGCAGAGACATGAGTGTGTGTGTGTGTGTGTGTCTCGATGCTTCTTCCACTACCCTCGCCCACTGAAGACGCAAAATAACTTAAACAGCAGAGATGATAAGTAAAGGTGGAGAACGGAATCATCATGATGATGCGCTCATAATGGGGAGCATCCGCCACAGACGCGTGAGGCACGTTATTGAGCAGGACCCAAAGCTTTCGTGAACATCCATGCATCACGCAAACAAACACAGTGAGAGAGGTAGGCAGATATGATTGCAACTGTAAGAAGAGAGAGGTGACCTATGTTCTCTACCTGATTGTTTGGGCTCTGTGTCCTCTCTCACACACGGAGTACCTTCACTCCCTTCTGGCAGGTGACGGCGATCCAATCTGTACCCAGCGCCTGTCCCCACGCCGCGTTGTTGAGGGGCGTGTGGCTGAGGTGCTCACAGACGGGTGCCCCACTGTTCATGTCCCAAATACGTGTAATGCCATTCTCACAGACGGTGCAGATGTTGGAGGCTAAGTTGGGCGACCACGCCATGCCGTTGAGGTTCGACTTCCCCCACTGTGGATGGGTGTTGGAGAGGGTGGAGAGGGGCATCGAGTGGCAGCGTACGTCAATAACCGTGGCCTCGGAGCTCTCCGCCCCCAAAGCGCAGAGGTAGTTGCTGTCTTGACGGTTCCACGCGATGCGGGTGAGTGGGGTTAGGTTTTGCGATTCATGGATGATATCACTACGCTCCATACACCGTACGTCAAAGAGCCGCACCGACCCATCGGCACTGCAGGTGGCGAAGGTAAAGGCGGATTGGTAGGCCACATCATAGACATCCTTGTCGTGGGCCACGATGCGGGACTCCGTTGTGGAGTACTCCAAGTCTACGACACTCACGGTGGTGTCAATGCTGCAGGTGGCTGCTTTGTGGAGATTGTCGCTGCACCAATCACACGAAGTAACGGGGGAGCACATCTCGGCCTTGTCGTAGACGTACACTAGCTTCACATTCCCCACACACTTGGAGTACTTGTGACTGGAGTGAGCTGCGGAAGCAGACTTGGCTGTTGTCGTGGCGTTTGCGGCCCCCGATGAGCCCCCGCCTTCTCCTTCGTCTGATATGGACCACATGCGCAGGTAGTCTGCGGTGGTGAGAACCAGGTCGATACGCAGCTCCTTCGGTGGAAGCAGTGTTTTGGTGGGTGGGTAGCAGTGCACCCATGATGCCCGGCAAACAACCTCTCCACTTGTGTAGGCATCAAGCACCTCTACATAGTTTTCAAAGTCTCTTCTATAGGATGAAATGGCGAGCCGATATGAGTCGGTCGACCCACCGCTGTGATGCCTGGAGGAGCCCCATGAGATGGTGTTGGCCTCCCACGGAGTTTCGTAGTGTACATGGCTCACGCTACTCTCCTCCTGCTCGTTGCTGCGCTTCTCCATGCCCATGTCGCTCTTTTCGGCCATGTTTGCGCACGTGTACCAACCTAATCTAACTAATCTTGACGAATATGCACACACAACGAAAGCGATGGAGAGTGGAAAGTTGGATAGGTGCAGTGCGGTGTGGAGGGGGTGTGAGGAGGCATGGCACGACAACACAACACACTCACCCACAGGGTGAGGAGGAGGGAGGGGTTAGAGGTCGACCGGCGAACGATGTCCACTCTCTAGCATACATACAGGCAACAAATGTTCTTGCTTGCTCATGATTGCAGAACTCACTGCTGCTGCTCGTTGAGCTTCTTCTTGAGCGATTCCACCTCCGCACGCAGACGGGCGTTCTCCTGCTGGAGGCCTTCGTAGTCGGCCGCGGATGCCCCGCCGAGAACCTTCTTGATGTACTCAACTGGATCCTCGGGCTTGTCGGACTCCTCGTAGAGATTCACCAGGACACGGGTGAGGGCGTCAATGACTTGGTTGGACTCGAGGTACTTGCGGAACTCCTCCTTCTTTGCCTCGCTGGAGCGGTAGGACATGATTGGTGTGTATACGGAAGGGGAGTGGGAAGGCGAGTGTTCTAGAAATATGCGCGTGATCAGCTTGTTGATGGTTGTTGGTGGATGGCGAGTGACGAAAGAGAGAGAGAGAGAGAGGTGAGGGTGGAAACACGGGTGTGGCACATTGGAAGTGTTGATGATGGCCCACCCTTGATGTGCATCAGACTTGAGCGTGAGGAGAGGGAAGAAGTAGGAACAATGTTTCTCCATGAACCCACTTGATAGCGTTAGAGGTACGTGCGAAGAAGGTTGACAAGCTGCTGAGAAAACTCCTCGTCACCAAATTTGCGTACGTGGGCCGCAGCACACTTCTGAATCCGTCGGAAGGCCTCGGGCTCAGTGGATCGCATGCGGAGGATTGTGGTCATTGCATCGGCATATTCTTCCCTGGTGGTGGCGAGAAAGCCAAGCTCCCTTGATTGGATGATGTCGATGGCCACTCCTCCACTATTGTGGGCGAGTGCTACACATCCCGCAGCAAGATATTCCAGCACCACAATGCCAAAGTGTTCGTCTGTCATGGTGTGAAGGCCAATGGAGCATTGGTTGAGCTCCTCCTTGATTTCACTGTACTTCACGTTGGTGCGGATGTCCACTCGATCGTCCACGCCGAGCTCCTTCGCTCTGCGCTTGAGAGCCTCCACACGCGCACGATCTGATTGATCTCGCGTGCCCCCCACCATCACCAACCTTGATGAGGATGGAAGTGCGGGAAGAGCCAAGTGAAATGCTTCCAACTGAAGCATGTGGTTCTTTTCTGGCCTATATTGACCAACACTCACGATATTATTGTTCCTCTCCGAGACATCTTTGCTTCCCCGCATCAGCTCCACCCCATCACATGGGGGGAAAAGGAGCTTGCATGTCTTGGGCCACATGAGCCGCTCCATATGCCCCCGTGTCCACGAGGAGTTCACCAAAACTACATGTGGGAAGAACAAGAGCAGCCGATAAACACCCATGAAGGTGTAGTAGTAGGCCATCTTCAGATACCGCAGGGGAGAACAACGTGCTACCATGGCGGAGTTGTTGTAGGCCACCTCCCCCTTCGACACACGCCCCACCATGGTCGAGGTGATGATGGGGTAGTGCGTGTAGGATATCACAACACTCCCACACAAGAGACGGAAAAGTGGGTAGAGAAAGGGCACCCCAATCGTCTCCACCACAATGGGCGTGGGGCGGTGAAGAAGAGCGGCGTTGACGAAGAGGCAGGCGCCGCCAAAGAAGGTTTGCAGGACGAGGGTAAGGCGTGGGTAGAGATCCCCGCGTACCCACTTGGTTAGTTGTGGATGGAGAGCCACCAACTGTATTGGACGTGGGAGGTGAATATTAAATTGGCTCTGTACAAGCGTCAGGAGATGAGCTGCATCACCGTCGTATGGGTTGGTGTAGATGATGTAGTCGCGGTCAATGTTGCGACGGATATCATCTTGTTGGATTGCTGCGACCGACACCCACAACACACGCTCTCCACCCCCACCAGCACCTGCGAAGGGGTGAAGAAAGCCAATGGTGTTTGGTCGGTAGCTCTGCCGGGCTGAGCGGCAGTGGTACGCCACGGCAGCCAGTGCCACCACGAACAACGCTGCCAACAAGGTTAGCATGCTTCGTCCAGTAGTCCTAGTAGTTCTTTCGTGTTTCCGCCAACCGACGTGGTGGTTGCTTGGGTGCCAGAGTCCTTCGGGGAAGTGCGGGCTCCTGCGTCCAGAGACGATTCACCACCAACACGATAGCGATAAGATGAGCAACAACAATGGCACCAACAATGAAGAAGATGGCGCCGTCCGTCGTCATGGCCTACAACGAAAAAAAAAAACACAGAGAGACGGTGGAATGAAGAAGGCAACAAGTACAATATGAACCGCTCAAGATGTGGTGTAGCTGTAGTTACGTACCCTTAGAAGGACAGTTTGCCACAATTGTGAGGCCAAGGGAGTACACACAGCCTATACAGACGATGCTGTTGGCTGGATGAGCGGAGAGAAGCGGATACGTCCATCGAAGCCGCCACAGGGCTTCTGGCATGCAGCCGCGTAAGTATAGTCGCGACCACAAAGAAGAACGTAGCAAAACTGTAGCACACAACTACCAACAGATTGGAAGAGAACGAGGGAGAGAGAGAGGCTGGGTTGTGTGTGAGACGGTCCACACGAGGCATAGAGGCTACCCACCGGTGTCGAGCTCAACTACTCCGTCCAAAACATGGGGTGGCGTCGAAGTTGTAGGTAGGATCCCAATCATCCACAATGACGATTTGGAAGTCGCTGGTGGTCTGCGCGACGAGAGAGAGCATCTCCAAGCCGGGGTTGGTGGAGTTGGCGAAGGCGATGGAGGGGATCACCAAATCATTGACCGTGGTGCATGTGTCGGAGGGGAAGGTGAAGCGGGCCGTGGATATATCAAAGATGGGTGTGGCCAGGCAGGTTTGCAAGGTGATGCCGCAGGTGTCGTACTGCGAAGCGTCTCGGCCCCAGATGCCCTCCCGTGAGTTTTCTCTGCCGTAGAGGAAAGACTTGCAAATGCGCCATGTATGGTCGCCAGGCTCGGAGTTCTCCGACGGGGGAACGACGCCGCCGTCCGCAATATCCCCCATGACACTCTCAAAGCGGTAGCGTGGCTCGTCGGGGTTGCAGGGGAGGCAGAGGTACTTGAGCAGCTCGTAGAGCATCGCTCGAATGCGTGGGCTGCCAGGAAGACAGCCCGACCCTCCGGGGATGATGGTGCTGTAGGCCTCCTTGATGAACTTGTCATAACCAGATAAGCAGCAGGCCTTGTGTGAATACATGTAACACACATCCAACGCGTAAGGTGTGCGTGGAAGTCGGCCGGTTTCGTGGCACTTGAGGCGATCATCGGCGTCCACCGCCACAACGAGGGCGATCAGGACGAACACCAGTCCAACAATGAAAACGGGGCGTGGCTGCATCACCTCACACACACACTAACTAGCAAGAAAAACACGAGCAATGAAATGCCGAACAAATAAGCGATGATAGCGACGACCTGTGTGATGAAAAAATCGTGACAGTGAATACAAGAGAGAGGAAGGAAAGAACTCAAGCCATCAAACACAACCATAATCCGCATGCTCGTAGCAACACGAGGGCGAAGGAGCAGAAACAAGTTAATCGCGGATGTTTGCTTACACGATTACCTACACACGTCGGTGGACGGCAAAGTGCTTCGAACGACCCTGGCGCTGGCTTCGTTGTGCATCTTCACTGGTGTCTTTTACGATGCCAATAATACGCTGGTGCTCCTCTGAGGCCAACTCCTCTGGAGTGAGGCGTTGAAACAGTGGGCTGCCGTCGAGGCACTCCACCATCCACGTTTCCAGCTCCGCCACATCGGATACGGTGTAGAGGAGGCCACCAACTTGAAGCCAGTGAGCGTATTCATGAACAAGTCCGGGAGAGATGATTCGGCGACGGATGTTCTTGCGCTTCCAATGAGGGTCTGGATAGCAGAAGAAGAGCTTTTCCAGTTGGCCCTTGGAGAAGCAGTTGGCGCCAAACTTCATCACATTCAACTGATCAAACCAGACGTTGTTGTAGTGGTGTCCTTCGCCACCCGAAGAGTGAGCCTGACGCATGTGCAGCGCCTTCTTTTGGGCATAGTCCACGACGCGTGAGCGAATCTCGAGCCCCAACATGCAGGTATCTGGGAAAAGTGTTGCAAGATCAAAGAGCATACCGCCAAAGGCGCAACCAACATCCACGAAGGTGATGTTTGGGTTGGGCATCTGCGGGAAGAATTCCGTCTTTACACGTTCATTAAACTCCAGCGGGCAGGAGGGATGCACATCATCATTCTGAGCGAGCGGATTGCGATGCGGACGCGTACGCAGCGGCAGTCGCGTCCACTTTGGCTGTTCCATGTCCATCCTGAGTGTGTGTGTGTGTGTGTGGATCGGAGGAAGTACCGTCAAAACCTACAGTGAATAAAGAAGGTGAAGAGTGTGTATGATGTTGAGGGTATGAGCACGAGACTGTGCAGCTGTACTCGTTCTTCCTACTCAAAGAGCATTGATGATCATGCCAAAGGTGAATCATTTTAACCGTGAGGAAATCTGTGAGGGAGGCATCGTCCACGAAACATGGCACACACACATACACGCACACATCAGCATGGGCCGCTGCTACCGTCCAGGAGCAAATCGTAGAGCAGATTGCGGAGCAACGCGACTAATGGGCCCCCGCTTGCGGCTGATGACCCCTTCCGAGTCCTCTCGTACGCCGGTGTTGGTGGGGGGCCTCCTCGTGCGGTGTGTGGCGGCCGCTGTGTGAGCAGGGGAGCCCTTCAAGGCCTCGAGCACCCCTCGCATATGTTCCGGCGCGCGGTCCACCACATCGGCCGTTTCAACATGGTGCGTCCACGTGAAGTCTTCTTCACCCACCACCTCCTCCTCTCCAGTGGAGGAGGTGCTGGAGCTTCCACGGTCGGAAAGATTGGGTTCTAACTGCGGATGATCGTGGGTGGCCTTCAGCATGTGGCGAGGAAGTGGGTCGAGGGTTAGTTTGCCAAGATTTCCCATCTGAAAGTCATGAAGCAGGAAACGATGTGCGCGACGGGGATCAACATTCCCCAGTTCAGTGAGGCCGGCAGATCCACTCCGTTCACACATCATGGCCATGCAGTCGTCAAAGCTAATCGGGGCCCGAGGTAGCCGCAGGCACTCGGCCAGATGTTCTGTGGAGCTAGACGCCACCATGATGTCGTAAATGTAACGTGCAACGGTGCTGTTTGGGAGTGTGAGGTTGTTGGTTGGGATGATTCCACATGCAGCAAGCTTTAGACCCGCTTCCTTTGCAAAACATCCTGGCAGGGTTAGTCCCGGGCTATCGTAGAGGACGATGTTGGGGTCCTTGGAGAGGGGAACGAGCTTGAGGCCGCGTGTGGTGCCTGGGGTAATGGACACCTGCTCCGGCGTGCGTGAACGACGGAAGTCTTCGCGATGAAACTGATGCTCATGGGCGAGGCGTAGGGCGTTGATGAGGGTGGACTTACCCACATTCGGCATGCCCACCACGAGGCCTACGTGTGCTGTGCAGCGAAAAGCAGGCTGGGGGAGGATGTGCGTACAGAAGCGCTGAACGGCTTCCACAATATCACGCCAGCTACGTCGTGCACTCGTGAAGATAGTAAACTGACCGTGACGTTCAAAGTAGTCCTGTGCGGCACGATTGCAGTCCTCGTTGGCAAGCTCGGCCTTGTTGAAGATGAGCAAGCTCGGCTTCTTCCGCGTCAGTTGCTTGATGTTGGGGTTGGCCGTCGTAAAGGGCAGTCGTGCATCGCGAATCTCCAGAATGAAATCGGCGTCCTTCACTTTTTCCTGGAGCTCTGTGGCGGTGCTCCGCATGTGGCCAAGGTACCACGCCGCCCCCTTAGAGTCCACGTCCACGAATGCCTCACGAGATAGACCCTTGGTTTTGGACTCCCCCATGGATTCCTTGTAGGCGTTGAGGGTGCGCTTCACTTTCCGCATGAAGGCAGGGTCGTAGACATTGCGGAGCTGCGCCGTGGACCGCATGATTCCCACAACGTGCCCCCACACGCAATGTGTTTTCCTTTTGTGTGCCTAAGGTGGCTGAGTAGCAACCCAAATCATGGAGAATGAACGGGCAGAGAAGAGAATAGGTCCTACGCGCACACGCACACATCGCATATTCATGTTGCACCGAACACATTCACTCACCAAAAAGATTGCGAAAGAGAATCACTGGCATCGACATCTGCTTACACACAAGAACAAAGAACAAGAGAAAAACGTTGATCTCCACCAAAAATGATGCGCGTCGCGATGCCATTATCACGTCTTCGTGGGTCTTGATTTTCACGGCATTGGGTAACAATTTGCTCGTCATGTGCAGCCCAAACACATATTTTGGCACGTGAATCGCCACGCACATCCAATGGAAGACACCACGTAGGAGGAGAAAAGTATGATGCCGCAGAAACAAGAAATAGCGGAGTTATCGTGCTACTGACTTCATCGAGAGGGGGAGGATCACTAAAGCGTAAGAATGCTCGAAATGGAATTACAAGCACAAGAAGGAAACCCAAAAAAAGAAGCGAAGAAAACCGAGTGACAAAAAAAAACAATCAAATGAAAAAATTGTCTGTTTTTTTTGGTTGACAGAGGCTAGGGAATATTACTATTGTTGGTGAAAGCCTAGATTGAACAGTTCATGCTTCCAGGTGCTGCGTCGCATCTGCAGCATCACGAGGTGCAATCCGCGGCTATTCGCCACGTTCATTCCAACGCACGTGCACACGCACTGCTGAGGAAGTACGCACAACGAATACATTCATGATCAACAGTAGTACCTCACTTGCCGCTGTCGGGGTCCAAAACCGCAAGAGTAAAGAAATCCACCACCCATGGGGAGCATCGTCAAGCACAGGTGGTGTACGGCGGAGTGCTTTGAGGAGTATGAACCTGATTATCATATCAGTGCACACAAACACACATACTCATTCGTCCACACACGCACACACGCACACATCACTTGCCATCCGACGCATGTTGTCACTGGCCAACAAGAGAAGACAGTGCTCTTCATGCCCATCTCCACACACCTTTCCGTGCGAGTGCGCTAGTTCGTAGACTGTGAAGAGACTGTCAGCCTACCCATCCTTGTGGAGGTGTAGGGACGGCGCGCACACTCGCACGTGTGGCGAGCCAGTGATGGGAAGTGAGTGAGCGGTGCCATTAGGCGGTGGTGAAGAAGATCCACCACACTCTCCACGCATAAAATGGGGTGGGAAAAGATAGGGGGAAGGGATCGACAGTATAGAAGGAAGAAAACAAGAGGCCTTCAAATTTGATTGGTGTTTGCTGTGGTAGTGGTTGTATTCGTTCCTAAGTTCACTGGCAAGGACGTGATTGAACATCACTTATTTGTTGTTGTTGTTTTTTGTGTTGTTTTTTTTACCACCGAGTTGATCCTATTTCACTGGAAGACCGTCGACGTGAGCTCATGTCTTGTCGGGGTATAAACGGGGGTTTCATGTATATAGAATGAAATGCAAACAAGCGCCATAAAGCTTCAAAGTGCCTAAGTGGCACGTTGCGTGCGGATTTCTCCGACATATAAAAGCTGATGCGTGTCTGCTTGATTGTGCTTGCTCGAAGACGACGTATGTTGAGTATCGTCGGTGTGCAGAGATGGGAGCACGCCAAGCAATGATGGTCAAGGCTGATGACTAGCCAAGCGCAGATCTTGAATGTAGTGCACCAGGATTGTGGCAAAAAAAAAAGGAGATGTCTGACTCCCCGCTGCGGCAGCGGTGAGCTCATGCTCTACGCGTATAATCAGGTGCAGTACATGTGTTGGCAGCCATCATCGCCAGTGACTGAAATTACGAAAAAAAACAGAAGGAAAGGGCATCTCCACGTGCCATGCAGAGTTAACTCTGCGCACATGGTTGGTCATCCGCGCGAACGGTGTGTTTGTGTCTGTCGGTGTCAGAAGGCTATACGCAACGGTAAAAACCGCATGATTCGTAGCTGATCTTCCACATTTGTTGAAGACTTCACACAAAAATTTGGTTGGAGTGTTGCAACGTTCACGTCGTTCTTCCGGAGCGGTAAATCGAATCGATTTTTGATTTTTTTTTGCTTGGACACCCCATCTTCGCCATTATTACAACAAGCCACGGCGATATCACCAAAAATTCGAGTATCCAACGGCAACAGCGGCAACAACAACGAAACCCCAAGAAGAAAAAAGAGCGAAATTTGTGTTCACCGGAACGGCGCGAAGGGGGACAAAGAAAATGCGTACAAAGATTGTGGGGGTGCAGGGTGGTAAATCAAGGTAGGGAGAGAGCACTTTTAACAGAAGAAAAGATGAAGGTAGGAAGTGATGAAAGCCCGATTTTTTTTTCTTTGTATGGCATTTGCGGAACATGGAATGAAAAATTTGGCGACCCCACCCATGCACCACCAAGGAGAAGGCATGCATGAAGGAATCGAAGCGCTCACACAACCTCCGAGTATAGAGGTACACGTCAACCTTGGACGTGACTCCGACCTGTGTTCATAGGTACCGTAATGAGCGAGCGGGCTGAAGAAAGTAGGTTCAGCAAATAGCGACGAAATGCAGCGACACTGCTCAGCTATTGTTTCATTCCTCTTTTTTTTCTTCCATTCAGCCAGAACAATCAACACAGAAACATTCAAAATGAGCAAGGGAGGAGGAAAAAAATAGGATGGCAGATCCAACTGATGTGTGGGAAGGCACCGCACTGGAATGTAGGTCTGCAACGCCCAATCATGAAACCTCTCACTCCTGCATTCGCACAACACAAAAGAGAGCTGGCCAAGTGATGTCAATCACTTTGCACCATCTCTATAATTGTGTTCTCTATACGATAGCATAAGGTACATGGAGAAGGCGTGCATTAAGCCACTACATCCAAAAATACACACCGTGGTAACAACAAGTTCATTGAAGGTGCAGCTCCTGACAAAGCTGCGGACGCACACCACATGAGGGAGTAGGGGGGAGAACTACCGAGAAGCGACAAAGGAATCATCCGTTACCACCGGTTAGAGAATGCACTGAGCTTTGTTGCCCTCCTTCACACCTTTTGTGATAAGGTTCTCTCATACACAGGGGAACTAATGGATAGGGTTGTGTCATTTCATTGATCAAAAAGAAGAAAGAACGAAAAATAACATCGAAAAAAAAGGGGGAAGGTGTATGTGCGTATGGGTGGTGAGTGTAGCTAAAAAGAAGCTCACGCATTTGTTGCCGTAGCTTGTGAGCGAAATCGATTCGCTACAGCATCACTTGGCATTGCGGACACAAACGGCCACCACCCAAAGTACGGGAAACGAGATCACTGGGACAAAAGGAAACGAAAAGAGCAGAAATGGGTCTACATCTCCTCGATCCTTGGTCATGTTGGGAGAAAGGGAGGTGGGGGGAAGGGTAACAAAACACACACACAAAAAAAAAGAAGAGATGCCTGCTGTAGCTGACCAGCGGCATGGAGCTTCACTCGCGGAAGCCACTCCGCAGGTCAACGTGCCAAAACCAGCACTCCACTTCACTTGCATCAGCTGTGCCTCTGCTCAGTTATGAGAGAGAAGGGAGAAACACAATGAGTTCGGACTTACAGAAAAATTGGATGCACTCAATGTATGGCAAAGAGGTAGCATCCGTATCGTTGACCATCGCAGTGGTTGAACTGAATGCGATGAGTGCGAACGCTTACAGAATTTGCCTGCAATTACTGGGGTCAGATATGAATCCGAGGGCTCAAGGTATGTCTTGTTTTCTCCACAACACAAAAAAAGGAGAACATCCAGCAAAAAAAAGAAAAAAAAAGTGAAGTCGTCGAAACAGGTTGCCTGAAGCAAAGCAGAAACAACGAAGCCAACATAGGAGAAAGGAAATCTGCTTTTTTTTTCCCGACGAGCGAAGCCAAAACGGAGACTCTATCATGTGGAATGAATGAAAACAGTAATGGCAGCGTAGGAAACAGAAATGGTGAAGAGAAGTTGTTGTATTTACTCACTGTATGTTGTCCGTCTTCACACAGTTGGAAGAGAGAAGGGAATCAACACCTCAGGTTGTTGCCCACTTCCTCCACCAAGTAGGGGTGCTCACGTATCATGTGTACGACGATTACCATGGCCCAGACCGGCACTACTAGGTCTGATGCAGAAGCTCTCCCTGCCCCCCAAAGAAAAAAAAGGAATTAATTGCTTTCGTACGTGAAGAAAAATGAACAAAAGAAACAAATCAAGAGAAAGCTGAAGACAGGGGGGAGGGAGGCGGGAACAACAAGGAGGGGGAAGGGGAAGGGAAGCGAAGAGAGGTCAAGCACGAACAAAAGCAACAAGAACACATACACACGAAACGGGACGTGGGGGTGAGCACTGCATACTTTGCATTCTTTTATATATATTTCGACAACAAATTATATATCTTATATGGTGGTATATATGATGATGATGACAAGAAACCGACACTGATGCTTCCATATAATCTGTGCTATGACGTCTCACACGCGTACAAAAAGGCACAGAACATTTGTAAACAACTGAACTTGGGGGGAGTGGGGAGAGGCACGGTGAGCTTTCGCATCAGGCGATGCCTCGTGGGTTATCACTGGCAAGAAAAGAGACCCCAGCTCAACCCCCTCATGAAAAATCATTGCGAAGAATTCCCAACTTTGCTTTTTTTTTTCCTGTGTTTTTCTTTGTATTTCTCTCGTGTCCTCAAAACGGCCCATGTATGCACGCCACGTCTGCAATCCTCCATTGCATCTGTGAGAACATACACAGCACGGAATATATTTGATCGTTGGGAAGGATAAAGGTGATTGTGTTGTTGTTTTGAGGAGAGGGGGAAATAGCGGGTCACCCCTGCCGCCGCACGACCAACCAGAGAAACCGAATGAGGAGCGAACAAAGCCGAAAGAGGGAGAAGGCCGGTGTTGGCTGGCAGGGAGGTCTTTGCTACTTATTTTTTTTTTCACGAGAGCGACGACGGCTCAGATGAGCGAGGCGAGCGTGTATCAAAGAACTCTGTTGAGGATTGGGGTTCCAGCAGCAAAGACTGCAGAACATTGGAGCGCGCAGCACAATGCAGCCCGCATCACTTGTAGGGTTCCATGTTTCTGCAGCCCAGCCCGTGTGGCCATCGCGAAGGGTTGGGTTGCCCTGAAAGAAACAAAAACAGGGAGGGAACCACTTCCAATATGTTGGGATGCGTGGAAAACAAGATAGCAATATTATTGACCCTATCCTCCTCCCCGCTTTCCTTCCTCACAGCTCAAGGGTGAAGGGAAAAGCCGGGATGGAGAACAACAGATGGGCAGCGGCGCCGAAGCTCGGACGCTTGCCACTTCTGTAAGATGCCCCGTTCTACGAAAGCTGGAAATAGACGGGGCTGTTTTGCATGCCAGTCGTGATGAACTGCGGTTGAGGGGCCTGAAGAGACTGCGGAGGGTACTGCCCTGCCATCGGTGGCGGCATCATTCTGGGGACGTAGGTGGCAATAGTGGGGCTGACGTTCCGCGGGGCAAGGGTTGCAGAGGCGAGTGGGGGTGCAGCGCCTACAGGGGCAGCGACTGGGTTGACATTGACGGGGGTGGGGGAAGGTACGAGGACGTACTGTGGGGAGTAGGCCATCGTATCACAGGGCATCTGCAGTGCAGCTGGCTGTAGCAGCTGAACATTGTAAGGAGGCGGCATTGTTTGGTTCACATTGGCGATTATGTTCCCTTCCTCTCGGAGGACGGTTTGGGGAGGGGATGCGACCTTCATGAAGTCTTGTGGTCGGTACAAGGCAGCTCCACTGTTTCGAAGCTCCTCCAGCTGGGCTACGGTGCCGTGGAAGAAGGTGCAACGGTCACGGAGGCAAACACTCCGGTTGAAGAATGTGCACACGCTTGAGGGGATAGGCCGGGTTTCTCCGTTGCGGATGTGCATGTACGGGCAGGTGGAGCTGTGGGCACAGTGTCCCGTGAGGAGGAACTCACGGCAAATGATTCCCTTGTTCCGAAGTATCTCCCACATCTGCTGTTGATACTGGTTGGACAAGTTCGTCTGCATGTTATCAACGGTGGCCGTACCTGTCAGCGGAACGAGTGTGCTTGGATGCTGAATGGAAGGATTGGGGGCAATTGGTTTGTTAGCCAAACGATGTCTGGGAGCAAATGATCGGTCGTAGAGATGGTTGTAGTGGATATGAATAGAGAATGACGCAACTTTGCTGCACTCGCTGTGAGTAGATACCGCGCTGGAACAATCTGGAGGACAAATTTGTTGTAAATGTGTGGTGTTATGTCAAAAGCCAGCCGCGTTGGTGCGGGAGGTGCACAGTGGTAAGTGGAAGAAAGGGGAGAAAAGGGTGGAGGGGGAGGGAGATGAGATGGGGACAGTGATGAGGCAAAAGGAAGAACAACGACCATTCACATGATTGGTCGAGTGGCTAAACTACGTGTGTAGAAAATCTGTGAAATGAGCTTCACATACTCGCAACTATGTGGCGAACGCCCGGCACACAAGGCCATCATCATCACAACTTGTCAAATGCATGTAGCAGAGAACTGGTGAGGGAGAAGACGACAGCATTAGCAGCAAGGCGATACCGGAACAATGGGAAAAGAGAGCGACCATAGGACGGGCACTTCTGCGGGGCGTACAAGTCCGACAACATACGCCGCTGGGAACGTGTGGTGAGACCATACGCGACGGCATCAATGGCAATGGTTGCGGCAAAGGCACCGAGAAGGGCATCGCGGCGGTAGTGCGGCCACTCTGGCCTCTGTAACAGGTCCGGACGAGGTCGGAGGACCGACGAACTCGTCGGAATGACAAAAGACCCAACCGACTCGTACCAGCCCAGCCAACATCCCGTGTACGGCACCAGCATTGCACATGGAGCAGTGAGGAAGGTTCCTCGAAGCAGAGCCCGCCATGGGGGAGAGGCGGCGGCTCGTGCCGGGCCAAAGTGATAGGCCAAGCTGGCGTTGACCATGGGGTGGCAGACGAGGTGAGCAAGAAGAGAGGAGCACAACCACGTACCAGCGACGGTGTAGAATGGATGTCGGCAATCCACCACGTCACACACAGAAGGGCCCTGGAGGAGTACACCGTCTTCCCGGACGGGAAATTTTTGGGCCACCAGGGAAGTGATCCCGATCGCACTGAGAGCCTGCACGGCGCAGAAGCACAAGTTGGCGGTGAGGACCCCTGTGGCAAGTGACCACATACTCCCCCGGACGAGAATGAGTCCTGCTTGACCCTCCATGTATCGAAGTGAAAGAGGGGCGGCGCAAAAGTTGATGCAACTGAAGATCACCCCCACTCCCGCCATACGCATCCACAGGTATGGCATTGTGTCGTCCCACGTGGCAGACTGCACCAGCCAGTTGGTTGGGAGGGCATAAGGATGAGGGCTCATGCGATCCACCATCGCATCGAGCCCATGCACCACTGGCAATCCAACACTGCGGAAGACATCATTGATGAAGTTTACCCGTGCAGCCTCTGTCAGGTGCGTTTGGCTGTGCTCGCGGCTCTCCTGTTCCGCGGCACTCAGCTGCTCATCAATAAATGCCAGCGAGCGTGAGGCGGGAGGCCCATTGCGGTGAGGTTTGATCCAGTACGAGGACCCGAGACGGGAGTTGAACTCGAGAAAGTTAAGTCGAGAATCGTCCAAATAATCAAATGGCCGCATGGTGGAGGCAGGGACGTAACCGCAAATGATGCCCGACCTGCGGAGAAGATTGCACAGCAGCTCCGAGCACACCATCCGCGGCCGCTCATTGAATCCGTCGATGCCAAAGTACTCGTTCGATCCACCCCAGTCCATGGCCACATGCAGACCGTTACGATCCATGTGAGCTGGAAGTTGAGGGAAGTAGACCTGTGCGAGGTAGCTGGCTGCCTCTATATATCCACGGGCAATGACGCGATACGTGGGGCCACGCTGGGAATCCGCCGCAGCCATCATCCGAAGCGCATCCACCTCTTGGGTAAGATTCATCATTTTTTGAGCAGCCATGATGCGATCTTGTTTGTCTGGCGGGGTGACAATGGAGTGGAAGAAGGAGGTTAGGTCGCACTCGTAGGGAGTAGGGAGAAGTGCATCCACCCCAGCTCTGATGCGCTGCCGCTCTGCCGGAGAGGTGGTGTGAAGCGGGCGTATCATCACCTCATGGGCGGAGGTACGACGCATGCGCTCCTCCGCCGAGAAGAGAGTGACGCCCTTCATGTTGGTTTCCAACACATAGGTGTTGGATGGGGATTGGGTCTTCACCTGACCAAGCAACGGGTCCCCTGGGGTCAACTTGAGAATCATCCCGACGTGGTCAAATCGGTTTTCCGTCTTGTGCAGCGCACAGAGGCCGGCCGCTAAGGGACTTCGCATGGCGAGGCACTTGCGATTCATGAAGAAGACATCTCCTGTTCGGGTGCGTTGTAACGCGTCCTCGCTGGAGAAGACAGTCTCGGTCATGATGATCCAAGCACAATACAAACGTTTTCCCTAAGCCTAGCAGTGGTGACCCACAGACGTGAGGAGATGAACGTGGAAGAAAACGTAGAGGAGGTCCCACACGTGGGGAAGAAGGGGTGCCATGGCCCCCACTCAGCAGCAGTTCAAAGAGACGTCACAACCTTCCACGAAAGAGATTGAGTTGAGTTTCGACCGTCTACAACACGACCTCCAGTCGAGAGTGGTGATGAGGTTTCCCTCGGACACTACCAATCCTTCACCTGCTTGGCCCACTCATGGCCCATTCGTGCCTCGTCGTGCAGCCTGAGTAGTGCTCGGCGTGATGCCTGCACACTCAATGAAGGCGTTGCTTCGTCAACCTCAGAGTGCGAGGTGTGTAAATCCACAAAAAAGATCCTGTTTTCTGAGATCACCTGCCGAAGAAGAGGCATCAAGGATGCCACCGCGGGCGCACAGGCACACCCGCCAACCTCGTCCATCCGTGTTACGACCACAAATGGCGTGTGCTCTGGAAGAAGGTTGCGAAGACGGGACACAAGAGACTTCAGATGGAGGATTGCCTCTCCAGCAGAGGACTGGACGACGTGGCGCGGCCGAAGGCGAATGAGGTTCGACCACCCCGCATCGTGGATGAGTTCCGTGGCGGGGATCACAATGACACACTGATCTGCCGCGTTGGAAGCAATGCATGGGATAGAGTCTAGATCCAGCAGGGACACAGAACCAGATCCAATCAGCTTGGTCTTCCATGGAATTCCTCGCACCACCTTCTCCAGCAATTGGGGTTGGGGGCTGTCAAAGATGAGACCAGGCGTATCTATCAACAGTAGCCTCGGGCCAGGGCTGCGATCTGGATAGGGCTCCACAGAGGTGGTCCCGTAGAAGCCGCTAACCCCAACCGGTGCGGAAGGCCACTTGGCCCCACGTGTGCCAACGGCGCGGAAGGCGTTGATGAAGGAGGACTTGCCAACCTGCGGACCACCAATGACGAGCACCGTTGGAATGGGGATGGGAGGGGATGGGGAGGTGGTGTTGGAGGCTGGTGCAGGAGGTGAAGACAGCCGCCTACTTCTGGAACGCTCCACCAGCTCCCTCCCTGTGGCCGTTGGGGAGGCCACGGACCCCTCATCCGCTGCGCTTACGGCGTAGGAGGAGGGGGAGGCCATCACATCCTCATTGGCGGAGAGGGATTCGCTATCGGAGGGAATCACCTCACGGGGAGGGGACGCCGAGGACTTCCACCACCGCATCCTAAAACACGGCTGATTGAGACGAAAAAGGAGAAACAAGGTGTATTCAGACTGGTACAATGGAGGTCACGTGTGTCAGAGCGAGAATCATTGTGGGGATGAATGATTGTGTGTGTATGTGTGTGCGCGCGCACTTAAATGCGGCGCTCCATGAGCAGGAAAGTGGTTGTGGGAGCACTACCCCGCTCCATCCTCCTCCGATGCCAGCTGTCGCAGAACTCGTGCAACAACGATGTTGTGCATGGATGTGGCAACATCCGCCACAGCAAAGGTGGAGGACAGCTCAAACTCATACACGGCGGTATCCAGCTCACGGGCACTTCTTGCTGAATCAGAGGTTGAGTGGATGCACATGGATGAGGCTTGCTCACAAAAGTCTTTGTGCGCCTCAATCACCTCGGCTGGTGGTGCTCGATCGCTCCACTCTGCCTGAAGCACAGGGTGCTGTAGTGGGTCCTTCTCAGAGGAGGTCTTCAGCAAGAAGGCGAGCACAACGGCGCGGTTTTCCTTGGCGAAGTCTTCTGTGAAGTAGGACGCATAGAGTGAGAGGTTCAGTGCGGTACCCTCCACAATGAGAAGCTTTCCCCCGTCTAGTGAACGCTGACACTCATCCTCCACGAAGGATTGGACCAACCTGCACTGATCCAGCCAACCTAATGTAGAATCAGGTTGGATGCTGGTGGTAAGGTGAGATGAGGATGATGTTGTGGCAGGCAGCGTCCGCGCGGAGGCCTCAATGGTGAGGAGAACCTCCGTGTTGACGACGCAGTTGCAGTTTAGGCACGATGCGAGGGATCGCGCAAGACGTGTTTTTCCACATGGGCCCCAGCCAGTGACAAAGACAATGATGGGGATGCGCTCTTGGTGGATTTTGGTGATGATGGGGAAATAAATGGCGTGACTCTGGCCGTATCCATGAGCCTCCATGGTGGTTTGAATTCGCTCATAAAGTACTTGTGGGGTGATCTGGATCATACCCGCATTGACGAGGTACCGCTTAACCTCCAAGCTCATGCGGATTGCATCACTCGTTGGCACCTTGCAGAAGGTGAGCACTTTGGTGAGGAGATAGCGAGACAGGACGTAGTAGTTGGACTCGGAGAGGTAGACCTTGACCTTGACCACATCATACTTGGAACTCATGGCTGCATGCTTTCAGGCAGCCTAGTGGGTTGCTTCTTGTGCTTCTTTTCTGTGGCTAAGGTGTTTTTGATCATGTGAAGCAGAAGCACGGGCAGATTCAGTGATGCACATCCTTCCAAGCCAGTAATCTGTAAATCGCCACGCAACAAAAGGTCTTCATGAAGTGAGCGAGCACGCCGCGCTCCGACTGTCCTTAGTCCTCCACGACAGTGAATCCATAGCAGTGATAGCGCGAGCCCAGGGTCTCTACCCGCACCTGTCGCGTCTCATCCTCGTCAAGGACAATGACTTGCTTGAAACGCTGTGCAAATCCCTTCTTTCCGTGCGTTGCTGAGTAAATGTAGGGGCAGAGCACGTCCTCGGAGTTGATGGAGATGATCACGAAGGCCCCACCCGGTCGTAGCACCTCCAGTGCTTGTGAGAACATCTTATCCACGTTGGGGTTGAACTCCCCAGCAAAGGCACTCAAGAGGGCGTCAGCGGTGCCCTTGTCCACCACCAAATCCACACTTCCCGGTTGCACCCCCACCAAGGATGGGGGGCCATCATCAGAGAGGGCATACCACTCATCCTTGGCCCACTCCTGCTTACGTGGAGACACCAGCGCACAGCAATCGGCAACGGCGTAGCGGCGGTGAGGGAAGGCAGGGATGAGGTGGCCAATGATGTTCTCACAAATATCCACATTCAAGGTTTCAACGTCGCTGGAGGAGGAGGCACCCTTTGGCAAGGCCGCACCAATCATGGCTGGCAGATGATCGCAGAGGTCACTGTTTCCGCAGCCAAGATGAAGAACGCGCAGCGGCGTGCACTGGACAGGTGCTGACTTTGGCTGGAATGCGGCCTGAAGCGCACCTACCACGGCGGATTCATACAGGTCGCTGCCCATGAACCACTCATAGTGATCGAGGAGGCTACTTCCATCATGATTGAGTTCATCTGATCGGCGAAACTGCACCTGTTTGCGCGCTAGCCGTCCGTCTTCCTCTTCGTAAAAACTGCGCCAGAAGTCCGACCGACCTGGGTTGAGCTCAGACTGATCTTCTTCCATCGAAGCTACCTTCTTCTGTACGTGGTCTGAGTGTGGGCTAAACAAGAGAAACGAAAGCGAAAGGAATAGACAGAAGACAACAACGCTTCAGTACTTATCAGGCCATCCACTCAATCACTCAGTAGTCACGTGATTCAGCCAGCCCTTCAACAGATTGTGCTGCGGTAGTGAGTGGGCACAGAAGTGTTCTGTTGTTGGAGTGGGGAGGGGGGAGCTGAAGAGGGGAGGAGAAAAAAAAAGAGATGTGGAGACGGCCGGCGCATATTGTGCCAAGGTGCCAGGGTGGCGGGTGTCGTCGGGATACTGTCTACCACCGTGGGAGAAGGAGAGATTACAACAAGAGCAACAGCAACACTCACACAGCGGGTTGATTGACTATACAGCACGCACATGAAGTGCGTGCCCAGGCAACCTGAGGGATAGCGTGCGTATATCGAGAATCATTCTTTTGGAGGGGTTGGAGGAAAGAGGTAGGGGTAGGAGGAGGTGGGATCTCAGACCGGGTCCTCCTCAGAACCATCCGCGGTGAACTCTGACGAGCTAACGAGAACGTCGTTGAACTGCTGAAGTGCGGTGGAGTAGTTGATGGAGCAATTCTTGGGGGACTGCTGTACTGGGCTGAAGTAGCTGAGTGAGCAATCTCCCATGCTCGAACACCGGTGAAGATAAGGGTGGCACAGCAGTTCTGAAGCCGATTTCCTGGAAGCTGGAGCCATTCGGAGCATGGATCGAATGAAGTCAGTGGCGAGAGAGGTGAGCGTCGGGGATTGGGAATCAAATGGGATGGAGAACTCAAGCTCACGTCCACGCTCTCGAAGCCCAACATACACACGAAGGTAATCTTGCATGTTCACAGCACTTTGAAGTGCTGCGGGGTAGCCTCCAAGTGCTACTAGAAGGGTGAGGCCTACCGACCACATGTCTTCCGCAAAAAGCCGAGTCATGCCCTCACCAGATGCCACCACATCCATTAACCGCTCGGGGGCCATGAAAGCCAAGGTACCGCCAATCATCGTGCCCGCGGTCAGGTCGGAGCGCGTGGCGGAGCCAAAGTCGGCGAGCTTCAACGTTGCTGAATCAGATCGAAGGATATTGTCTGGTTTGATGTCACGATGCGCTACACCGCAGGAGTGAATGTGCTGCACCGCTGTGAGAATCTGCTGGGCAAAGGGAGGGAGTTGGGAGGCCGTAATGCGTTCTCCAGGTAAGGTGCGAAGGTAATCCGCAATGGTCCCTCCATCACAGTACTGGAAGAGCATACAGAACTCATCTGGGGTTGGGCAGTGACTGCCAATGTAGCGCACGATGTTGGGGTGAATGCCAATATGCTTCATGATTTCCACCTCGGCAAGAAGCGAGGGGTACTCACGACCAGGTGATAGTCGCACCATCTTTCGAGCCACGATGCCCCCTGTGAGGGTGTCGCGCACCTTTTCCACACGACTGTTGACGCTGATACCCAAATCACACAACTTCTCATACTCCTGCGTAGGAGGTGCACTGATGGTGCGCTGCCTCTTGCGTTCCTCCTGGAGACTCTCCAGAAAATCATGCCATGAGCCAAGCTGAATGGGAATGTGAAGGACGTAGTTCACGTTTCCATCCATCTCCCGCGGCGGCCCATCAAATGAACGGGCGAAGAACTCCATGCTCTTGCCGAATCCCGTCTTGGTGGATACCACATAGATGTTTCGTTGCTTGCAAATGGAGCTCATGTGATCAAACCACTCACCAGAGGAACTTAAGATGGCTGCACTCAACTCATTGCTTAGGCTATCTAACAGGGACTCAAGGAAGTCAGGACTCCCCACGGGGAAGTAGCGATGCTGTTCTGCTCCGCAGAACTTGCCAACGTGTGTGGCGTAGACTGGATCGGGCTCATACACAACGAAGGTGTACACTTGGGCGTTGGTCACGCTACCCCCCATGGACGCAGGAACCAATTTGGTATCCTCACGACTTGATACGATGGGGATGTGGATCTCCACATGTCCTCTTGATGCATTGAAGAGGTAGCCAACGGAGTTGATAAAGCCCCAGAGCTCATGTAGGACGGTATCCACGGCAGCATCTGTCTTGGAGCTCACAACTTCTAGAATGATTACTAAAGCCTCGCAATCGGGTGAGTTCAGGGTCTTGCTGAGCTGCACGTTGATCACTGCCTCGGGCATGGCGTTGTTGAGGAACTTAAGCATTTTTAGAATGAGCTGCGGCAGAAACTTGGCATCACACTGGAACTCGTCCGGCACCGATGCATCGCAGTACACCCGCACGCTGAGAGAGAGACCATGACTATCAATGGTATCCACGAGACCATCCAAATTACAGCTGCTCCAGTTACGAATCGCCTGAGAGGTCTTTTCCTTCAAGGCATCCCACGAGTTTCCGAGTACGATGTCATGAAGAAAAGGATCCTCCACCTTCTTCTCAAGTAACTTACTGGTTAGGGTGAACAGGCCAATGCGGGAGATGTAGGACATCATCGCACGCTCCTCTTCCTCCAGAATGGTGCCCACCAACATTGCCACAGGAATACCATCAATGAAGGAAACTGTTGCAGAGGCTCGAATCGCCACGGAGTTCTCCGCAATGGAGTTAAAGAGCAGCCGCTTTTGTTGGCGTGGGTTTTGATTCAGCTCCTGAAAGAGGGTGCGGACGGAGTCAATGCAATGTGGGTCCATCAGCACCTCCAAGGACTTACCAATCGCCTGCTCCCAGGTAATGCCAGTTGCGAGTCGTGCACCAAGATTCCAGCTGCACACCTTCAAGCTATCCAAATCTGCAATACCAATCATCACCAATTGACGATTAATAATCACGGGCTTCAGCGTCAAGGCACGGACTGTGTTGCTGCTCTTGGGGCGTATGTTGAGCTGAACAACTTCGTCCTCCTTGTCTCCACGATGACCGCCATTGAAGAGCAGTCGGTAGTAGTCCTGTGAGAGGTTGGCGGAGAGCCGCTCAGAAAGCATGGAGGCCACCAGTTTTCTTCTGCTGAAGGAGTAGAAGAAGACCAAGAACCCCATCAGCCCTGTTGTGCATGTGACGGTGATGGTCACGGCGTTCCACAGGGTGGGTGAAGACCGCATGATCCAAATCATGATGTCAATGACGAGTGCCACTACCACACCCCACACAAACCACAGCAGAATCACCCAGTTGGGGATGAAGCCCTCAATGAGAAAGTTATCCAGCTTCGCGAGCCATGAAAGATTGGCAAAGACACGATCGGGAAGATTGGTCATCGATGTGGTTCGAAGGCTGATCTCATCGGCAATGTCCTTCGCCATAACGAGGGTATCCCGTGAGTACGTGATGTCACCAGACTCGTAATCGAGGTTAGTCACTTCATGCCACTTGTTGGCGAACTGAAGGCCACTACACTGTAAGAAATCCACATATTCCTTCGCCTCTGTGTCACCCTTGTTGGTCTCTTCCAGGATGGCAAGGAAGTTCCCGTCCTTGAGGGCAACATCCACAAAGTATGTGAGGTGAAACACCAAATAATTAAACAACACAACGTTGCCTCGATGGCCACGAATGGGTGCATGGCGAGCCACCTCGTCGACTAATTGAGAGAGCTCAGCCAGTGCGGAAAAAAAGAAGGGCAACTGGCCAGTGCCAAGGATGCAGGGAGTGGGTCTCGTGGTGAAGAAGGGGGTCACGAGGGCTGCGCGGCACTGAACGGCTGCCGGTTTCCACAGCATCGAATTAAGCACGGCATCAGCTGCAGAGTCATTCGTGGCATATGGCATAGGGGGCACCATACACCTCGGGTGAGAGGGAAGATGGGGTCACACGTTGCAGAGCAACTCAAGCTCTGTCTATGACTGTGTTCTGGTGCCCAGATGTGAGCGAGGGAGGGGGTACAAGTACACGAGGTTGTGTAGTGCCGCCCAAGAGCCGCAGCTAGCAGGAGATCATCCAGCGCGGTGACCTATGGCGTCGCCGTCCGTCTGAACTGGCTAGCGAGGAGGTGGGGGAGGTCCTAATGAGTTGTGATATATAATGTTTGCAACGTGGAGCAAAAGCGACTGCCAGAATAATATTTCTAAGGTGAAGATGAGGGTCGTTTGCTAACTGGGGCAACATGAAGAAGAGATGGAGGGGCTTGTGTTCAGGTGGTACGGGTATAAGCAGGCGAACAGCATGTAGGTTACCGAGGGTCAATGATGGGTGAAGCAGTGTCAGAACAGCGGGCAGACCGATTCCGTGGTGTCAAGACTACTGCCATAGTAGGTTGGGCCACCACGCACGCACAACACACACACATGAAAAAGATAAAAAAGAAACCACATCAGGTGTCGCAAAGCAGATACGTGGTCATGGTGTACCACACACACGCACATAATCACTACAGGGCAGATCCCCTACATCGTGGTGTTGGCAGTATTGGAGAAGGACGATTCGGCACGCTCCAGCTGCATCGTACTTGCAAATTGGGACGCACAATCACCCGGCTCGCATGGAGGACTTGTGGATACTGGGGTGCTGATGCTCACGACTTCACAATCAAAGTAGTCAAAGTACAGTTGCTTGAGCTTATTGATTTCTTGCATGTCGAGCATCTCCTCCAACGAGTGGCTCGCCGCCTCACTCGGTGATCGCGCTGTGCGATCCTCCGGCTTTTCTGAGCGCATGCTCAGTGTCCATGAGGAGTGATCAGCCTCCTTATGCGTCATCCTCCTCCGCATGTTGCGTAGTGCGGTGACTAGCTGTCGCGAGTAGCAGCTCCGAAGATAGGATTGAATGGTTTGTGTAAGAGTATTCGTAATGACGGAACACCGGGCGAGGGAGAGGGCATCTAGACTCTTCATCCGATGGTGCTCATCACCATCCCCGGAGCAGCTAAGCAGAAAAATTTTTATTACCGATCGAAAGGCATCCAACTTTGCCTCCTTGGCCGCCTCAAGCTCCTCCCGCAGTCGCCGCTCCGTCGCCACGCAGAGGCTCAAGTGATGCAGCGACTGCGCTGCTTGACCGGAGTCGCTGACGAGAACTGAGTTTCCCTCAATGTGGAGGTCCTGCGGCGTGAGGGTGCCAAAGAGTGAGACGGTGGGTCGTTGACCCTTTTGCATAATGGCCCGTGATCGCTGCTTTCGAGCTTCGATTGGGTCATGGTTGGCGCGTCGAGCCACTCGATTGGTGGCGGTTCCCGTTTTGGTGTTTGGAGAAGCACTAGCCTCTTCTGTGAAGGGGGAGGAAACCATGTTGAGGTTGACTGACAGACGATTGAGGCTCTCACGGTGTTTGTTCGACCCTTCGTCCCCCTCCTGGGCAGACTTCACGTGGCGAGTGATGTTGGTGTTGTGTAGCTTCTGTGACGGCTTAAAGCCACGTCGTCCTTCGAAGCGTGGATGACCGCCTTCCGAAAACCGACCATCCAACGTGGATGCGACATCAAATGTGATCTCCCGTGGTTGCAGCATGGTGAATCGCCCTGACTCCCCGTCAGTGCTGTGTTGTGCGGGAGGCCGAGGCTCTCCCTTCTTGGTGTCCATGTGCTAAACAATATTAGCAATCACGATGAGAAACAAAACAAAATGAAGGGAAGGAAGTACTGTGATCACACTGGAAAGTGGCACTATGTCGTCCTCTGAGTCTGGGCACAAGAGGATAGGCACACACACACAACACACCGTTGGAACCATCACTTGGCAATGAAGGCGAATGAGCAACAAACTAAAACAGCTTTCGTATACGTTCCGTGATTTCAGCCTCCGATGGAGACAAGTACTTCTGCGGCTGCTTGGACCACTCACGGCCGTTGAGGAGTTCCTTCATGCGGCCAAATTGTGCCGTGACTACTTGCCTCGCACTGTCCGCGAGCAAACGGCGCGTTAACAACTCCGAAACCTTCTGCCCTTGGCTGTTGGCGATCTTGGTTGCAACTGCGGCAGAGGCCTTGGAGTACCATTGCTTGATGGCTTCTGTCTGCGCCTTGGAGAGTGGCTCTGAGGATTTCTTAATGGTCTGCAGTTGAGCGTCTGCCGCAACATCGGTGAAACACGCCGCCCACGACTTACCAAATGCAGCAAGAATGCGCTGCTTGGCACTATCAATCATCTTGACGGAGCGGGCCGTGATGGAAGCAGGAGGTGATGTAGATGCTGGCGCTGCTGGAACGACGCAGGTGCTGAAGCACGATTCGCGTTGGTACGTGTCACTAAAGAAGAGCAAATTGTTCAGCACAAACACCTCGGCCGAGGTAATCACGCTGTTGCCACCGCTGATGTGAGATGCGGATGACTTCAGTGGCTTTCCTCGTGCTAGGGCTTCGCGCTGAAGGCTCACCGCGCACCGCCCCATGGTCTCCAAGTCGGCAATGCTGCCCTCCATGCACTGCACAAAAAAGAACTCAAGTGCCTCCATCGCCTTGAGTTCTGCATGGGCACCATGGGCTCCACGACTACTGAAAACGTGCTTGAGGGCACTGGAATAGGAGCTGAGTATCACCTTCTGGAAGTACATCAAGTTGGTCGAGTACTCATGCACAGAGCAGTCAGCAGACGGAACCCACTCAAAACGCTGAGTTGTTGTGGCGTACGACTTGAGGACAGAAGCGGAGAGCTCCCCTCGGCTACTGGCGTAGGTATCAAGCAGCTCGCGCACAGATTGAAGATAGGTTTCGAGCACACTATCAACGTAATCAATGAATTGATTGTTGTCTCCGTCGAGTGAGGCAGCGAGGGCCTTCCACTTGGTGAGCTCGTCAATCAAATCAAGCGCGAGAAAGACTCGGTCACGGAAGCATCGAGCACCACCCAGCGCCTCGACGCCCTGTCCTTGAAGTTCCACGAATAGCTTGGTAATGTCGGTGAGACGTTTGGCATCCACCTGGATCGCATCCATGGCTCGCGACATGACCAAATCAAAAATCGATTGGGCTAGCTCACCTGGCATCTCAATCACTTGATAGTTCTCTCCGAGGGGTGCAATGATGTAGCGCTGCACACACCTTGACACATCACCCGCCATGGACCGGGACATGGCGCTAACGCGAAGAAGCGGATGACTTCCGGTTTGGTAGGAAGACCGCACCCGTGTTGCCTCTCCGTCTCCGTTTGCCTCGCGATCGTATGCTCCGCCAAACTGAGCGTTGACGGATTCTGCCATACGGTTGGCTAACAACTCCTTTACGTCATGCAGCAGTACGTCAAGTCGGTTAAAGTTGTCGCCGAGTCGTTGAATGACGAGGTCAATGGACTCAAGTGCTTTCGGATTCCGGATGAGCTGCATCTTCTGCTCCCGCCCTCGTTGATTGTTTTGGGTGAGTGTGAGGACCTCCTTCGATGGCTGCAACGCGCTAATAAATGTGCGCTTCACCAGGTCTTCGCTCACCGCGACGATCTCCTGCACTTGGCGTGCTGTGTTGCTCTTGATGCTCGCGGCGTAGCGGTTGACGGGGTGTGAGCTCATGTGGTCGTGCGTGTACACCAGATAATCAATACACTGGGCGACGGAGTCTGGGTTGGCATCCTTGCGTGCGAGCACCGCGGGAAGACACGCGGGTGGATGATAACAGCGCGCTGCCTTTGACATTTGCTCAATTGTTCGAGCGATATTCTCCTGGGCGACCTCCCAGGGGCGAACGTCCTTCAGAATGGCATTGGCACGCGTGGTGATGGAGCTAGAAGTGTCTGCAAGGGCATCAAGGGCCTTCGCGCTGCTCTTGTTGAGAGCATTGAGCGCGTCAATTTGCTCCTCCAATTGAAAAAGGCTTGTCATGGACTTCAGTAACCTCTATTGCCACGCCACAGGTGCCACGTGTATGGGTGGCAGGTGAGCTGTGATTGTCCTGTTGCTAAGAGTTGTGTACTTGCTATGGTGATGAGAAGGTTGGAACGTTGGAAGAGATGGTGTTTATGTGGTATTCTGCAGTGGCACCTACACTGATGTGATGGAAGATGACGGCGTGTATGTAGGTTTTTTTTGATTACGACTGGCTCAGTACAGCCAGAGCTCTGTGAAGGTCCTCGGGTAGCGGAGCGGAGGTAGCAACCACGTCGCCGCTGATCGGGTGAGCAAAGTGTATGCTCGCGGCATGCAGTGCCACACGCGGGAGAAGGACCTGGCAACAGGCGCTTCCACCGTGGGTGACGTCGCCCACAATTGGAAGGCCCCACGCCGCCAAATGACGGCGGATTTGATGCTTCTTTCCCTGCTGCAGACGGCACTCCACCAGTGCATGGCGACTTCGGGGGAAAAATCGCACAATACGGTAGTTTGTCCGTATTTTTGGGTCTGATGGATCGCGAATATCGCCAGAAAGTGGCACCTTAGCCATGTCTGGCTCCAACACCACACACAGAGCCCAGTACACCTTGGAGGCGACGGAGAAGGCTGCACTGGTGCCAACTTGATGGCGGAGAGAACGGGCGGCTTCATCGGTTTTGGCGAGCATCACGCAGCCACTCGTTTCGGCATCCAGGCGGTGAACGAGCCCTTGATTGACTACTGCTTGGATGTCTTTACCCTGCGGGTGGTGGCGCAGCACCAGTGAGAGGAGGTCCGTAGACGGACTAGCACGCTGAGTTCCGCTCAACGCGTGGTCACTCATGGCCAATCCAGCCGGTTTGTTCAGCACCATGACGTGCGCATCTTCGTAGAGAATCGGAACCTGACGGTAGCGTGCTTCCTCATTCACAGCGGCATCCATGCACTCATGAACCGGGGGAAGATTGACCTCGATGTGCATTTCCTCGTTGGGGGCCACGCGGGCGGAGAAGGCCTGCGGCTGGCTGCGGATCAGCGTCCGCCAGTACGCGCAGGACGGGGCCAAGTTGGTTAAAGCTTCCATAATGGTGTGAGATGGTGGTGGTGCTCGCATCGTGAAGTTGAGATGCGATGGTCGGGCATCCACGTTGTGGCACTCCCCGCAGACTTCCATGAAGTGAGCAAAGTGCGTCTCCCATTGAGGGATGGCGTCCTCATTGAGTAGTGCGGCAAAGTCATGGAGCAAGTACTGATCCACCAGATGTCGTCGAGGGTCCTTGAGAATGTAGCTCATGGTTAAGCCCTTGTGTGGCGAATTGATCAGCGGGCCGGAAGGAGAAGCGCCGGCTTCCTCATTTGGCTCTTCCCATCCCCGCAGCGCATCACTGATCCAAGGCCGGGAGAGATCCTGCATGGCAAAGGTAGCGATTGCATCCAGCATGATTCGACGCGGCATCAATCGCTCCAAGCGAACCTTCGTCAAGATTGTTGCTGCCCGCTCACCAGGCAGCATATCATTCGTTACCCACTGACTGCACCATGACTGAATGGATGTGGGATCGGCTGGGTAGATGGAGCCAATATCCACGGATGATTGAGATAGAAATTGCGCGCGTACATCTTTTGCAGCCCCTTCCTCCCGCAGTCGGATGCCCAAGTGAGTGGCAAAGGAGGCGTAAGGGAGGGCACCGTTGTCCTTGGCAGCGAACCGCTTCAACGCGTGGCTAATCTCCTCAGAGGAGGTCAAGTCAACAAGCTTGGCCAGCCGGGAAGCGGCGTTGGTGCTCAACGGTGGAAGCGTTCGGTCCGATGCGAGCGTCATGGAAGCTTCCCGATCACGATGGTCCGCTAGCTCCTCAACCACACCATTGTATGCCGAAATCATCTCATCGGTGAACGATGATGACGTGCGTGTTGCCTCGGACAACTCCTTCTTGAAGTTTGCGAGCGACTTGGGATCACGCGCCAACACCCGTCCACGCAGCTTGGCGAGGAAGCGTAGCTGCCGAGAGCGGAGTTCCTCTTGCGTGTCCGTAACCGTCAGTTTGGTGTAGAGACAGTGCGGAGGGGGGCTACGTGGCAGTGGAGCTCCTGTTTTCTGAGTCACTGGCTTTGGTGCTACACGAGAATCCGTCAGTTGCCGAAGCTCCTGGACGGATTGAAGAGCTTCATCGCTCGGTAAGCTCTCAACATGTCCGAGGCATGCAAGAGGATGAAGCAAGATAGCCTCTCCTTGTTGGCCATCGCGGTCAATCAACCCTACTCGTTGCAGACAATCAGCAGCGGTGTGCGTGGTGGAGGCGTGAAAAGCTTCTAAAGCCTTCAAGACAGGCAATGATGAGCTACGCACCAAGCCACGCACGTGATGCATGGCGGCTTTAGGGGATACTGCTTTCTTGATCATGGAATACACATTTGTAAGAAAAGGAAATAGAAGAGAGAACACGAGCATTTATTTGATGTCCAACACACAAATACACCCCAACCAAGTAGTTGCCCGAGTGACTGTGGTGCACTGTGCACACAGAAGCAACGCCGATTATGTTTTCAGGTGGGAAATAACAACTAATCAAAGGCCGGTAGGCGTGCTTTGGGGTTTAACCCAGAGCGAGTTGGCACTCTTTACGCCTTCGTCTTGAAGTGGTTCGCGATGCGGCGGTTGACGACCTTCAGGTAGCGGCAGCGGCCGGTGCCGGTGGTGCGGCGCTTGATGGCCTTGACGGACCAGTTGAAGCGACGGCGGCTGGCGCGGGGGTAGGCGCAGGCGGCGCAGCGCTCCCACTGGACGTGGTAGGCGTTGCGGCCACAGCGGCGGCACAGAATGTGGGTGCGGCCATGGCGCTGGCCCATAGAGGTGGTACCCTTGGTCATGATTGAATCACTTACAAATGGCCTATGTGTATGTGCGAAGGAAGAGGGAAGAGCAAACACAAGAACAAGTCAGAGCAGGATAGTGTGCTTCACGGCAAACATAGCATCAAGGCATATACAGAAGGACCCACTCGAGACGAGATGAAGAAAATTATGTGAAGCTGGAGTCGTCAGCTTTGCACATCGCTGAACGACATTAACCGCTCTTACTTGGAGGTGCAGAGCCAGTTGGAGCACTCATCATCTCCATTCTTTGCGAGGTCGACGTCGTGTTCTGTTGTGGTGGTTTTGTTCGTGGCCTGCTCCAAAATGGCAATGGACGCCATGTAGGGAAGGTGCCAGTGCGATTTTCCGCCACTTGTGAGGCACCGCTGAACCCAGACCGAGTAAGGACGTGGGGGATGAAGACGTAGAACTGTCGTCCCAGAGGGACTATGGTACAGAGCGGCATAGGTGATGCGATGACGTTGACGCCACCGCATAAAGAATCGTGGACTAAGAATAGAAAAGTGATGATCGCGCATTTGGTCGTTGGAGACGATCAAGCTCCCTGGACGAGCAACGGCGGCGTAGAGCCAGCAGTAGTCATCATTGAGGAAGCCAGGGCTCGGAAGGAGCGCCTGGGCAGCCTCCCACTGCTTCAAAACGGCAGCGTTGGCCTCATGCGGAGAGGCTATGTGGCGCTGGTGCAGGACAATGAGTGGCCGACGACCCATTTGCAGCACACGTTGGCGCATATCTTCAATGAGAGAGAACTTGGGTGATACGTCGACGGGGAAGGGAACCTGCGTCCGGCAATGAAGGGGCACCGAGGCTAGATCCTCACCCGCCGCCCGTAGCTGCCGCTCCTTCTCCTCCTGGTACCAACTACTAAGACCGTAGTAGCCCACATTTGCACCGTCAATGAGGGTGTCGTAGTCCATCACACGCACCTGTGACTGAAAATGGCGAAACTCAGCCCACCTCCGCTCCTCCTCCACGGCTGACACGGTCTGTTCTGGATCGTAGTGGCTGAGCCCACGGACACGCGGGGCGACGAGCTTGTTCTCAATGTCATCGAGAAGGTTCTTCCGATCCGCATCGCCGAGGTCAAATGAACGGAGCTGTTCTGCACAGCGACTACACTTGCCTGCCCCATCAATGGAAGAGTCCAAACCACCCAACAAACCTTGAATAATTTCGCAGTTTGACTTGCCGAGAACCGGGTGATGGCTCTCCATGACGGAGAGAGTCGCTTCGACGTACATGGCTGCATCCGCGTTGGAGCAGCTTCCGCTCGTGTGGCAAGCCTCAATGCATCGAAGCACATGGTGGTAGTCCTCATCCCACAGCTCAATCTCGCACCGCTGTGCTCGTTCAAAGACCTTCATGGTGAAGCGAATGTCCATGGCGTCGCGGCCGTGCTGGAGGAGCGGTGAGAAGACTCGCCGCTTGTAGGCTTCCTGGGGAAGGTGCTCCAACAGCGCATCGATCAACTGGTAGTCAATGGACGGTGCCTTGACGAGTACCCTCAGCATGACGGTGACTACACGCTCATCCATCGCAGCTCGAAACGCGTCAGGGAGCTCGTCTTGTGCATCCATGACGGCACGCACAAGAGAAACCGCCGCCTCACTCAAGTCTGCGTTGTTCCACGCATACAACACCTTGGAGAGCACCGTGTTGCGTGGCAGACACCGATGCTTGCTCACAAACTCACCATGGAGCTTCTGCACTACTTCGACCTTTGCTGAATCCTTCAGAGCCTCAAGACTAAGTGTGCTGAAGGCGTAATTCAGGAACTCCAGCTGCTTCAGTCGCCGCTTGGGTCGTGTTTCTGCGTTGTTCGCCCGCACAAGCGCCTGAACGTCCTCAATGTCAGAGATATTCAGAGGCAAATCGGGGTTGACTTCGCATTTTCGTACTTTGGTGGCGCTAGAGTCTGCCGGAGATGCGGCCCGCTTCATGGTTCCGCCCTAACTATCACGTCAAAGGAGATGAGACGGAGGAAGAGTGAGTTTGGGGTACACTTTCAACAAGTGGCGTGCAACCGTCATCCCTAGTGTGCGGAGTTCCCCTTGTTGGAAACTTTCATTGATGGTATCCACCACGTACCGTGGCGGAATCAAGCTAGCTTACATCCTTCAAGCGCGTCAGAAAGATCAATGGTGGAGGTTGACATCCTGTGAGGAGGTGCTCACGTACCTAGATCAGTAGCACACGCACTGCCTCCATGTTGAAGGCATTGGTGAGCTTCAATGAGAGACAGTCAACCTCGTACTGCTTCTGTGCAATCTCCTTGCGCAGATTCTTCAGCTTCTGACGCTGGTCGTCCTCGGCCTTGCGCTCCTTCTTGGTCATCTTCTTCTCTGGATCGCGAGCAGCCTGCGCCTCCTCCATCTCCGCCTCACCCGCGGCTAAACTGTTGCCAAGTTCCTTCACCTGCTCCACCGCCGCATCGTGATTGCGGACCATGTCGTAGAGCTTCTCGCTCACTTCTGACGAGAAGTGTGTGGGCTCCTCCTTGGTGGAGTAGAGGATGGCGCCCAGAGCAGCAGGCGTGGCGCGATAGACCGAGTCCAGCTCCGCCTTCACCTGTGCTCGCCAGTCTTCATAGGATGCTACGGCGCGGAACTCTGCAAAGTCAATTTTGAGCTCCACAAACGAGTCACAGGCGGACAAGTGCGGCCGAATGAAGAGCGGCATTGCCTTCTAAAAATGTTGTTGTGTGTACAGAAGTTAAGAGGAGAGTGGTTTGGCGTAGTGCTACAGCAAACCGAATCTTCGATAAGCAAACAAGCTGCGGACTCAGTTGTCAGAGATCGCAGCTGTTACAGGAAGTACAACATTTTTAAAAAGGTGTGCAATGAAGAGGGGGAGACGTCAAAGTGAGTGTGAGCAGGAGCTCCTTTGTAGAGCATGAAGATTCATTGGTCATTGAGCACGCTACACAGCACAACTTAGCAGACGCAGAGATAGAAAATGCAATAAAGCCAACAAGAACAAGCAGTTTATCCGCACTGTGGGACTTCACGCACGTAGCTGATGGAGCAGGTGGATACCGTGCCATAAATCCGCTGTACCTCCTCAAAGCTTGGTCGGTGGGTCGTGAGGGGAACCCGACGGACTCGAGGATCCTTCAACAAGATGGGCGAAGGTGTTCGAGGTCCATCGGTGGAGGCAGGGAGTTGCGAGAAGTCAGTGAGCACAGAGCGGTTCTGCGGGCCAGGAGCAGCAAAGAGGATGAACTGAGCGGCCTCAATGTAGGGCGTCCACGCACGCAGAATGTCCCGAACATCAATCTTCCACTTCAGTTCCTGCGAGGCTCGAATGAGGGAGCCGGCGCTACTGTAGCTGCCACCCCCATCCTTTGCGTGGGAGGACTGCTTCCCGCCCTGCTTCTTGCGCACCACGTAGCGCTGCATAGACTTGTGAACGACAGGAACGCCATTCGTGAAGATGCCACCAGCAAAGTATCCTCCATGACACAACAGAATAACCCACGTGGCTGTGGTGAATTGCCGGAGACGCGCACACACCTGCGGCGCAATCTCCACGGGAAACTCTCCGGCAGCATCGCGTTCCTCCGCCTCCGCTTGTGCAGCGTCGTACTCATCGACGAGCTGCTCCGACAAGGCCTGGGTTGGAGAGTGCTCAGTTACTCCAGATCCAAGCTCCGCCCCATCTTCCTCTTCATCCTCCTCCTCAGGGTCGTCATGAGATGGGACTTGAGACGTCTTCATCTCCAGTGGCTGTGGCTCTTTGCTCTGAGCAAGTGTATAGAGAACAGCTCGGTAGAGGTCAACACGGCACTGACAACGCTCTCCATCCCATTCCACCTCTTCATCAAGGATGATGTATGCCAGAGGCGAGTTCTCCACAAGCCCGCACCTCCCCCTGCTCACTGCCAGTGCCGGTATGTCAGTTCCTTTGCACTTTAGCTCGTTGCTTAAAACCACGTAGGATGCGGGAGGTGGAGTTGTCTCTTCCTCACAAGGGAGGCTCGCTGGCTCCACAGAATTCATCACCGCTTCTTCCGCGAGCTTTGCCTCCAACTCCTCCTTGGCCTTCCTGGAAGCCTTTTCGCTGCGTACTCGTGTGCTCTTGTCCTGCTTCTTCTTCTTCTTGTCTGCGGTAGTCGCCACCAACTCCGCCTCGGCACGTTCAAACTCATCCACCTCATTTTCTAGTCCCTCGGCGTCGAAGTTGAGGTCGAAGGCATCGTTTCCGCGGGGCTGGCTGGCCTTTGCCACCGCCTGAGTGAGCTGCCCATCCAGCTCTATCAGCTGTTGCTGCAGGCCATTTACGTAGTCTCCAGAGAAAGACCTGAGAAGCTTCTTTGCTTCCTCAAGCCTCTCTAGGTTATGTGTGTAGTTGTTCTGTGCTTCATACGCATTGCGGGGCTGAATCGTCAGTGAGCTCTTCACGAGCTTCAGCAGACGCTCAATCTCATCAATCGATGGCATGCGAAATGGGTGCTCTAACATATTGTGCGCGTGTGGTTCGCATAAGAAAGAAGATAAAAGAAAGAGTAGTGAGTCATCTTCGTCATTGAGACTTAGGTACAAGCTGAAATTGAGAGGCAGTTGTAGAAAACTTGTGCGTGTGTGTGAAGGACCAATTGGTCTGCAAAAGAGGGGGATTCCTCCCCAGACAACAGGCCACAATCGTACAGTGAATGAGAATGAGACGCTCAGTGCGCCGGCGGCCGTCGTCGCAGTCGACGTGCAACAATGGCGGCTGGATTTTGCAGGGAGGTGAGTACAATGCATGGCATGGCAGCAATACCCGTCACCTCTTCCACCTCCTCTCTCTGCGCCTCATGTGCAAAGGCAACCTCAAATACGGGGGAGTTCTCCGTTCGTGGGGAGAGGTACAACAAGTCATCCTCAGCCCCCAATGTCGCACGTGGTGGTGAGCGGGCAGGCAGACGTGGCTGCTCTGAATCTGAGATGGGGGTTGGATCCCCACTACTCGTGCGGTTGCTTGTCAGCATGCCCGTACACAATGGAGGAGGTGGCAATCGACCCTCATGGCGATCGTGGAGCTCTGGAGAAGCGGTGCCATTGTAGTGTGCCATCGCAGAGGTACCAACTGGCAGATTGCCTCCATTTATTGCCGTCGTCATGGGCGGTGGGGACGGCGCAGAGCAGGGATTGAATCCCTCCCACTGACCTCTCCGTTTTGGTGGGGTAAGACTGTCGAGGGTCCACCGACGCAGAAGATCGGGGCTGCTGCCGTTGGAGGAAGGGGGTCGAGGGGGCAACTGGGCGTTGATGGGGAAGTCCTCCAACGACGAGCTGACCAGTGCTGGTGTGTGTGGGCTCTTCTTCTTGGTCTTGGTTCCCATAAAGACGGTGCTCTGCATGTGTGGAGCTTGGTAAAACTTAGAAAACCCAACTGATGCGTCGAAATCGCCATCTTCCATGGCATGAAATGCGCCATGCGAAGAGTGCTGATGGTTCGACACAAGTGAATCGCCGTAGTGCTGCATCATGTATGGATTGCGCGGCATTATTGCGTACCACTGCCCTCAAACTGTTCGCCGCGCTTTGAACTATAAAGCGTTCCGTCTACTCCGTCCGAGGAAATGTGCACGGACGCCTAGGCGCAACAGGAATACTATGGGTATGCCAAACACTTGAGGAATGAGAGGCTAACAACAAGAAAAAAGAAAGAAGATCGATATTGAGAACACTTGGGTCCACGCACAGTGCTTCATCACAGTGGTCTTACTCTGGGGAGCTGAGCAAGCGACTACTCAGCCTCCTTCCTCATCGCAGTCTGTGCCTTCATCCTCCTTCTTAACAAAAGAAAGATTGCTCATCCACCCGAGGGTGTGCTTATGATGAGCAGAGGTTTCTTCTCTTCAAGTTCCTCAGATTTAGTTGAAGGGGAGTTCATGAATGAGGTGGCAGGCCACGTTCACACACAAGACTTCACCAAGAAAGATGAATGGAGGTTTTTTTTTTGCTTAACTTGCTTAAGACGTCGAAAAAGATACCGAAAAGAGGAAATCAGGGGAAAAGATACCATGTGTCGTGGGTCTCGTGTGAGCGACACCTGCCTTATGCCTCCTCCAGCTCCTTCTCCTTGGCCTTGAGGACGCACCGAGCCTCCGTCACACGCTCGACCAGCATGGCTTGGTTGTTGAGCAGCTCCAACGCCTCCTTGGTGTCCATCTCGAGGAACATACCCGTAATCTTGGCCGCGTACTCGGGCACCAGCTCAAAGATCTTCACGTAGAGGCGATCGCCCAGTGCGCTGCGGCGCTCGTCGGGGCTCATCGTGTCAAGGTCGTGGGCAGAGATGGGCAGGAGCGGTGGGGTGTCTGGCGCCTGGCCAGGAGATTGCTTGGGTGTGGGCAGGACGAAGGCGGAGGAAGGGGTGGCGAAGGGTGGGTGCTGAGGGGCACCGGGCATCGCCATGGGCTGACCCTGGCCGCGACCAGGAGCCTGCTGGCGACCTCCACGGCCACGGGCAGGGCGGTTTTGGCCGCCAATGAACGGCTGGTGCATCTGGCGCATCATCATCTGAAGACGCTGCTGGAATTGCATGCGGAGCAGGGTGTAGCGCTGATCGCGACGCTGAGCAATATTCACAATGAGGGGCTTGCCATTGAGCATGCGGCCGTTCATCTCACGAAGGGCGGCGTTGGCCTCATCGGCGGTTGCGAAGCTCACGAAGCCAAATCCGCGGCTGTTGCCGCTGACATCGACCATCACGCGGCAGCTCTTGATCTGGCCGTACTCCTTGAAGAGATCGTTGAGGTTCTCATCGGTGAAGTTGGGGTCGAAGTTGCGGACGTAGAGGTTGTTGCCGAGAGACTGAGTCTGGATGTAGCGCTGACGAAGGGCAATAAGGCGCTCGCTGCGGGCCTGGGCACGCTGCACGTAGAGCTTCTCACCAGGGGCGTTGATACCCTCAATGTGCTGCTCATGCATCGCCTCAATCGCCTTCACGGCATCATCGTGCTTCTCAAAGTTGCAGAAGGCAAAGATGCGGCCGTTCTTGTCCTTGCACGCCGCGGCAGAGGTGATGCCACCGAACTTGGCGAAGAACTTCTCAATCACATCCTTGTCCACGGTGGGGAGGACCTGCTTGATGTACACGTTGGTGAAGTTGGCCACCATCGCCGCCAGACGCGCGTTGCGACGAATGAAGTTGGCAACGTAGAGGGACTGCTTCTCGCTGTTGGCGCGGTCAGCAACACCGTTCATCTTCTCAATGGCGCTCTTGGCGGAGCCCTCCTCCTTGAAGTGAACGAAGCCGTAGCCACGGCTCTTGCCTTCCTCATCCTCCATGATCTTGCAGGACAGGATGGCACCGAACTTCTCAAACAGGTCATGAAGTCCCTTGCTGTCGACTTCCGTCTCGAGGTTCTTGACGAAGATGTTGCCGTTTCCGCTGTAGCGCAGGGCGGGGTCACGCTGCTGCCACATGAGGCGGATGCACTTGTCTCCGACACGCTTGAAGTTGAGCGTCTCAATGGCGCGCTGGGCGTCGATGCGGTTGTCGAAGTTCACATAGCCGTAGCCCAACGACCGCTGAGTAATGATATCGCGGCAGACACGAACATTGAGGATCGTGCCGAAGGGCTTGAAGAGATCGACGAGCTGGTGCTCATCAATGGTCGGGTCGAGGTCACCCACATAGATGGAGGACACCTGGGGAGCAACCACTGGCTTCACGTCCGCGGCGGGGGCGGCAGCAGCAACAGTGGCACTGGTCATTATGTGGGATAGGTGGGGGTTATGTGTGTTGTATTTTTTGGGGGGTTTGTTGTGGTTGTGTGATCGGTGCTAAAGCTTACCGAACACGAACGCGAAATGAGAGTGTTGTGGGTATACGGAGGTGTGTGAAGCTCCTCACAGTAGCTGAGAGTCAAGATGGAGAAGAGGTATGGTGTTGTATAGGAGAGGTTGATGGAGAGGTACTTTGGTATCGGTGTTTGTCATGGGTTTTTGGTGCGGAAGACACTAGGTAGGTTGGTCACAAACATGAGAAGCTCCAATTGAGCCATGAAGATAGAGAGAAGACCACGCCTCCATGAATACCCAATGGAAGGATAAACAGCCTCTCTGGCATAGGGCAAGAGACACTGGTTGTTGTTGTTGTTGCAGCGATCTCAATCACCAAACCGAATCGGGAGCAGCAGCAGATACGTGGCTCGCAACGAAAAGGAAGAATTGGTCATGTATGTGGATGTAGCAATAGGGATGACAGTCCCCTCGTCCCGTTCCACGCATCGACGCATGAGACGTGCAGGAGCACCCAACCCTCTACTCGGGAAGGATGCCAAAGACGTGGGTGACAAGCGATGCCTCCGCAGGTGAGGCCATTGCATCGACTACATCGGACTGTTTCACACGATAGACATTGGCAAGAGCACCCTGCAGGTGATTGCGCTTGACAAGAAAGGCAATGAGGTCTCGTTGAGAGAAGAAGGCGTCATTGAGGTGGTCGCATGGTTTGTGCATCACCTTGAAAATGATGTCGGACCGCAGGGCTTCCATCGCCTCCACTGAGAGGATTGATGCCGAGAAGGGCAGCTGAAAGGTTCGAATGAGACTTACCATGCGCTCCTTCTCCTTCTCCATGGCCACTTCATAGGCCTTGGTCGTCCATACGGACACCGGCGGTGGTGAAGCCCCCTCGGCCGCCGCTGGCATGTGGACCATTTTTCGTGGCTGCTCAACAGAGAAGACGCCGCTGAGGATGGGCTCGGTGACCTCCTCCGGTGCCCCCGCATGGCCGTTGCAGAGATGCGCGCTGACGACCCGTCGGCAAGTGGAGCGCCACGCCATGAATTCTTCCAGCTCCAACTGGCGCGAAAAACGTTGGTGGTCAAAGCGGTGCTCCGCCTCACGGATGCGTTGTGCAGCTATGGCCGCGCTGCCAATCAACGGGACTCGACGCCGAGAGCCCTGCTGACGAGGCGGTGGAGGCTGGGTAGCGTGGTGTAGAACACGGTAGCTATGAATGGGTTCCCGAAACACCTGGCGAATATAGTCGCCAGTCTGGCGCTCGAGCAGTGGAGCCACCTCATTCGCCGACGATGATGCTGGGGTCGCAGAGTTGGGCCTCCGTAGATGGCCGCTGTTGGTTAGCTCCACGGGGAGATGGCTGGAGATGGAGGCAGAGGCAGAGCGGCGGGGAAACGACAGCTTCTTCGGCTCAGCCTCTGCTGTGGTCACGGGCTCGGCAGCGGCCGCCTCCACTGCGGTGTGCCCCACGTCCTCCCCGGACAGTGCGTGGAAGTATGGAGCAGGTGTTGCTGCCGGTGCCGTGAACCGTGCCTGGTCCAAACGGTGGAGCAAGGTCGCGTGTGCGTCGCCCCGATCCTCTCTCGCGGCGGGGTACTGTGGGGCCTCGCGAAGCACCCACTGGTCCACCAACACCGCTGCCTCATTCGCCGTCATGCGTTGCGTCAGCTCCACCTCCGAGGTGGAGGCAGCGTTGCGTGAGTGGGCACTCTCCCCAGTCCCCCCAATGGACATGCGGGCTGCCGATCCATACGCAGAGTGGCCATCTTTGGGGTGAACTTTCCGTGTCGTGTCATGACGACGCCGGCGTTGCTCACACTCATCCAGGCAACGTGTCAGCCGTTGAATGTACTGTTGAGCACGCCCATCATCTGCGCGCTCTCCACCTTCCCGTGTGTTGCGGATGCTCCGCTTGTGGCTTCGATGCATGGAGAGGGCTGGACGAAGAAAGGATGGCCGGGCTGCCTCCATACTCGTCACCATCTCTGAAGGGGGGTCAATGGCGATGCGAGGGACCGGCTTCTTGGGCCGCTTCTTGCGCTTATCCAAGACGTTGGGCACCGGATCGGTTCCCTGACGAAGAAAGCGATGCAGCTGATGGTAGTTCAGCGTGCCGCACTCCATCACGCGCCGTTTTTCGCCCGAATAGGGGGATAGGGCGGAGTCATCCTCTTCTTCTAAAAGACCTTGGCCTGATCGTCCAGTGGGCATGCCCGGTGTATCTACTCTATGAATGGATTGTGGGCGAGTTCTGGGAGCAGACATGCTCCCTCTTCGCCCTTCCTCGTGTCCCATCATCATGTGGGGGAGGGGCAGTAGGAGAGACGTGGAAGGTACGCTTTTTCTGTTTTAAGTGCGTGTGTATATGTAGATCCAACTAAATTGTGATCCAGAGCAAGGCGGTGTGTCGTGAAGTACCGCATGCAATGCTTCGGCTTAGCGGGCAAACGCAGCAACACACCCACGATACCAACCAGGTGTCTGTATATGCAAGGTAGAGATGGCGTATTGAGTGGATGAAGACACAGCTTCTCTGTCCACGTTCTTCTACTCCGCTATGAATATCGCTACAACAAGCAGTAAACACAAAGAAGAAAAGCATGTTCCAAGGTATCCATGCAGCGATGCGGCTGGGATGAGAATCTCAACCAAGCTGGCGACCACCAGTACTCACAGTGAAAAAGTAGGTTCCTGTGAGCGCGACCACAACGGCCCAACCCCCTCCCAAAAAAGTGGAGAGAGAGAGAGAGCTGGGGTTATGGATGGGTCGCAATAACCAAATTACTCGACCTCCACCTTATATCCATGCTCCGTCAAAGCACTGGAATAGCGCAGAATGCGGTCAGCGATGTCGCTCCTCTGATCCGCCGTGCGCAGCGCCTGTTGCTCAAAGGAAGCCAACGGCCGTGCGTCTTCGCTGCTGGCCTCCTTGCAGAGGTGCTCGACCTCCCGCTGCAGCAGGGCGGCCGCCGTACCACGCAAGCTGGTTGATTGGCCATCAATGTTCAGAAGACGCACGACGGTCATGGCATCATCATTCCGCAGTGGTGGGCCAGCAACCTGAAACTGTTCGAGTGCTTGGACGAGGTATGTCCGATACGCCCCTCCGAGGATGCCCCCAGAGCCCATGTTAAGGGTGTGCATCGACTCCAACACACTCACCGCCAGGGACGGGGTGCAGAGTGAATGAAGAGATGTGGCACGTTCTGCCATGGCAGAAAGCGCCTCCACCTCTCGGTGGCTGCGGAGGTCGAGAGCGGCACAAGCGGTTACGCAGTCCACCAAGAGATCATCATCCACCATGCCCACCGCGGGGGGAAGATGATGGAGCGCTGCTCGTGCACCAGAACACAGTGCCAGGCCCTGTGCATCGTCATCTGGGAGACTTGCCGCGGCAAAGGTAAGGAGGGCTCCGTAAGAGACACGCGCGGTGGGCGACCACGTTGCTGCACCACCGTTCATCATCACTTCGGCCGAGTAGCACTCGCGGAGAAGGGGAAGGAGGCTGGGGTAGTGCGCGTAGTAGAGTGTGCGAAGAAGTGGTAAGGCCGCTGCCCTGTCACCTTCACCAAGGGCCTGCCGTGCGGCCAGCTCCAGCACCGTGGTGGACACCTTGTCTGGTCCCAACAAACGGAGGAAGGCGTGCACCACATGCTCAACCTCATCCATAGTGAGTAATCCTTGCATCATGATGCGTGCTGAAACCATCTCCATCTGTTGAGCACATGCTGGCACAAAGTGGCAAGCTGCCAATCCTTGCAAAAGCTGGATGAAATGCTTCGGAGTAATGAGCCGCTGCTGCATCTCTGCGCTGATGGCGATGTCAATGGCGGCGAACAAGCGCTCAAACCTCTGGCGGGCTGCTTCTGCCGTCGTCGATGACCCGAGCTCCTTCGCCATGAGTGGAAGCACACGCAACACATCCTCGATGCGAATCGCGGAGTGAGAGGATGATGAAACCTGTGCAGCCAGCTTCTGCAACAGACGTTGGCCTAGATGACGGTGTCTCCCTCCACTTGGGCCCATCAATGTTGCTAGTCGATCCAGCAAATCCGCCAGAGAAGACGCATCCGCGGGCTTTAACGAGGAGGAACGCAGACCCTGGGCGTTTTGGGTGCCAATGTGGTAGTGAATGATGGCCTGAGGATGAGAGCGTTCCGCAAATTTCTGCAGGTCTATCAGAGGCACATGCTGCTCATCACCGCTCATGACGGTTAGCTGCTTCTCGGAAAGGTAGCGGCGGCACCGAGAGAAGATGGCTGAGGTGAAGCCATTAAAGGCATGCAGCAGGTGCAGCACATCCTTCTCCACGACGTTTGGCGCCACTTGCTCAAAAAAGGCGGTGTTGTGCTCGCGAATTTCCACCACAAACTGCAACGCGACGCATAGCTCATTCTCCAACAAATTTTCCATCGCCTTTGGCTCCGTCATGGCCGGCGCCGCAGTGAGTGACAGTAAGTGATGTAGGACATCGGGCTCTGTGATGGCGCCGGTGGCCGCAGAGAAGCATAGGGCGTTGTGTGCACGGTCCTGCAGTGCATCACTACGGTTCTGCAGTAGCGTGGACATGACCCTCACAGCGTCTTTGACTCGAGTCACCTCCGGAATTGCCACAACGATCGCATGTGCTGCGTTGGTCTGTGCATCAGCCATGAAGGTGAAGGGAACTCCGTGGTTTCGGCAGAGGGCGGCGCAAGAGATGAAGCGGTCGCTCAACGAAGCCACACTCAGCTGAGCGCCATCTGCACCCTCCATAGAAGATAGAGAGCGAAAGAAGGTTGGCTCGGTTTGCTGGATGCAACGGCCCAACACCATTACCTCCCGTGTGAGAGAAATGGGACCAAACTCAGCTTCCTCGGCGACGTCATATGACTTTCGCGTACGCACTGAAAACGTATTAGCCGCCTCTACCCACACCAACACCTCCAGCAAATCACGAGCGCTCAGCACTGGTCCAGCTTCTTCTACACCTTCCTCGAGAAGGGTTGAAGGCCACAGGAGCTCCTTCACGTCTTCAAAGCGGTGACGAATGGCTAGCCAGTGCCGACGTCGCCGCGTCTTGCGATCATACATTTCGTAGTCGGGGCCACTGTTTAGTTCTCCGTAGATTGGCGTGTTTGTCATTCCTCGTGTATCCATCAGTGCGTAGGAGCGGCACAGCTCCACCATGGAGTGCTGAAGTTCCTTGAGCCCCTCCACATCCATCTCCACCTCATCACCGCTGCGGTGTTTGTCGAGACAGGCAGCAACTTCCGTGGGCATATCATCCTCCAAATCACCCAAGTCACTCCAGCTGGTGTCGATCCCCACCCAACTCCCAGAAGGAGAGTTGCGCTGTTGCGGTGGTTGTGTGATGGCACCAACGGGAATGGAGAACGAAAACTTCCGTCCCTTCTTGTTGGTGACCTCCACCTTCGTTGTTCCGGGGATTCGCTGGACGGCACCGGTGCCTTGCTGCTTCACCTGCATTCCTTTCCCGGGTGTTTCCCGAAAGCCCATCTGAATTCCCCGGCCACGCTTGCTGCTCGCCCATCGGCGGGGATGACCTCCGCCCAGCAGCAACGCGGACTCTGTGCGCAGCAGAAGTTGCCGGGGTTGCATCTGAGGCAAACAACGTATTGTGGGCCTAATCACCCTCAACCTTTACAAGCCCAAAAGATGAAGAAAAGAGAAGAGGAAAGATTAAAGAGTACATACACAACCATCATGGGTCGAATCATCCTGCATGAATAAGCAAAAAAAAAAACCAACAACGTTGTTGTCATTGAGAGCTGGTGCGGGGGGGCATTCACGCAGGATCACATACAGAGAGGTATAGCAAGCGCGTGATTGGGTTGGGTTGGAAAGGGGGAACAAACGGTTTTGATCACCACTAAAAAAAGGTTGAAATCACACGCATTAAAGGGATGACAACTGAAGAGAGTGTGCCTTTGACCTTAGCAAACAACAAATCGCACAGCAGTCACGCGCTACCACGCATTTGGAACATGTGTGGGAGCGCAAAACAAAAAGATACAAAAAGCATCAAGAGAAAAAAAAAACGGTAAACAATGCGTCGGGGTGTGGTTACGCATGTGCATCAACACCCTTCACAGGGTGTCGGCAGCTTCTGGTTCTGATGGTCCATCGAAGGGGATCATGGGGTTCAGCTGTTCCGTGAGAAATCGCGAAACTGACAGCGTTCACAACGTGCGAAGTAATGATATGAGAGAAATCAAAAAGGTAAAAATAAAATAGAAAAACGGAGGTATAGAAAAAAGAAGGTCGACTGCGTTCGTTATGGAGCAGACGCTCCAAATGCCTGGAACAGAAAAAAGGAGATCGACAGTACAGAGGAGAGATACAAAGAGAAGATACAAGAAAAAGTGGTGTGAATCAAAGGGGGAGGGGAGGGGGGGCGTTGAAGCAACGACAGACCAAAGGAAATGGTATGAGAAAGCGGATCTATGATCACACCCACCTCGTGACCCCACCGTGCACTTCGACGTGTTTCACATCTGCTGCAGAATTTGGAGTCTTGGATGGACTCACCGTATCGCAGACATGAGTGACAAATAAAAGAGAACTACTCAATGGGAGGTCTCCTGACGCTCCCCCGTCCGAATGGCATACATGAGAGGGGCGCATTGCATACTGGAGATGGTGATACGGCAAGGAGGTCGGAGATGGGGAGAGAGAGAGTTGAAGGTGGCACGTATTCCTCACGGAGTGATATTGGTGTGTGGACGACGAAAAACGGAGGAGGTGAGAGAGAGGGAGGGAGGGTGGGAGGGGGGCAACAAATCTCTTTTGGTGTCATTAGAGTGCTGCATGAAATCACTGGTATCAAAACGTGTGTTATGGTGTGTTTGTTGTGTGTTTCACTTCGTGTGCGTTCACAACAGCTTGGGTAGCCCATTAACACCAACGCGTGGACATGCCGTGCTATCGGATCCAGACAATGGAAGGAACTGCGCAGAGGAGGAACCATGTTGGAGGGTTTGAGAAGACTGAGCTTGGGACTGCTTCATAGGCGACTGCGCAAGAACATCCAGACGAGGAAGCTTACTATGACTATTGTTGTTGCTGCTGCTATGCACGCGCTCTAGGGCGTGTGGGTGAACCAGTTGCGGTGTTCCCCCGCCCGCATCGGTGTGGAGACTAAACTTGCCCTTGGGGGTGAGGTCCATGCTATCGTGCAGCTCCCCGCCACAGCCCTTCACGTGTATCAGAGGTGGGGCCAGGACACCCTCGACTTGGGCCTCCGTTGGCACTGGGTTCTCCAGCACAGTGGGCTTGAGTCGCTTCAGCTTCTTGTCATTCTCCCGCAGCTTTTTAAAGTATGGATGGCGTAGGGCCTCCTTCGCGGTGCATCTCTCATCCTCATCATAAGTCAGCAATCGCTGCATAAGATCGAGTGCGTCGGCACTGGTGGTGGGCAGCAGCTTTGCCAATCCCACCCCATTCTTTGGCTGGAAAGATACCTCTCGGCTGTTATTTCTGGATCGCAACTTGTTCAGCACCTCCTCAGACGGCGTTCCTAAAATGCTGTGAATTCGATTTATTTGGTCCACCTCATCACTGCCAGGAAACAAGGGATACATCGCGGTGATCTCGAACATGACGCACCCGCAGCTCCACAGGTCCATCTTGTAGCTGTAGTAGCCGCTCGTCAGCAAACACTCTGGTGAGCGGTACCAGCGAGTGGAAATGTACTCCGTAAACGGCTGCGTGGAGTACACCCCTTTGCAGCCACCGAAGTCCGCTAGCTTCAGAGTGCCGTCGGCATTCACCAAGACGTTCTCTGGCTTAAGATCGCGGTGAAAGAGACCAATTCGGTGTGCGTGGTCCACGCCTTTTAAAATTTGATACATGTACTGCATGACGCGCTCCTCGCCAAGGGTTTGGCGTCTTCCCTTGATGACTTCATAGAGCGACATGTCCATCAACTCAAACACCAAGGCCAGGCGACCGGTACTCCGGTCAAAAAGTACCTCAATGAGCTCCACGACATTGGGATGGGGTTGCAACCGCCGAATGGCTTGTATCTCACGTAGACGGTTGACCTGATCCTTGGACTTATACGCCTTCTTCATGCACTTGATGGCAACAAAGCGTTGAGTTTCCATGTCAATGGCGCGGAGCACCTCGCTGAAGGTGCCTTCGCCCTTCTTGCCTAAAATCTGATATTTTTGCATCTCAATTGGGTGCAAAACTGAGAAAAGATAACGGAGCTAGAACAAAAAAAACAGCTTAGTCTATACACACAGTGAGGGGTGATTCTCTGATCCTTCTTCCACCCAGAGCAAAAAAAAAAAAAATCGGTGTGACGAGCCACAAGACCTGAAGTTTGGCTGCGCCGATGAGCACTCCCGTCGGAAAGCACCGACCAAACGAGGAAATGTGTTTGGTGTGACTACACCCTCACAACACAAGTAGGCCTCGTGGCTGCTACAATCACAACGAAAGCGTTTAAGCCTCCACGGATACGCCCGCTGTGAGCTACTAGCAACAATGAAAAAAAATGAAAACAAGGATAAGAACAGGTTTGAAGCATGCGTCAAAACAAGTTACTCATTCCCTCAAGCATCACCAAGCTGGCGTGAATGCGCTCTGTCTTTGTTTTAAGTTGGAAAGCAAATCAATACGGTTGTCGCGCTCCTCGTGAGTCGCAGAATTCCCTTGCAGATACTTTTCCTTGTTTTCCGGCAATGTGTTTGTGGTGTTGTCTTTTTTTTTCTTTTGACACCCATGCCAAGTGAATTGGAGAGAACACGTCATCCTACTGATTTCTTTTCTCCATAAGGGCAAGAACCAAAAGAACAACCGTAAAGCGAGATCAACGCTACGTGCTGAGGCAGGGTCCAAGCTCTCACACCCACTGTAGAACCATGGGACTCGGACCCCGCGCGCATTGAGAGAATGAAATCTTCTTGCAACGCAAAAATATGACCTCCGAAGGCGTGCGCGTGGAGGCACAAGTTTGGAAAGATCAACAGCAGCCGAAGCTCCACCACTTTCGCAACGTGGCCGTGCATATGAAAGCGCGTAAAAAAAAAAAAAGGCATGGCGGACACAAACGGGCATGACACAGAAAAACAAAAATTGAAGATAACGAAGAAAAAGAGTGTGATGTCGTGCGAAAGAGAGAAGAGTTCGTTCGTTCATTCTTCGGAAGTTGCGTCGGCTACCGCATCTGCAGTCCACATGGGCTGGATGGGCGTTCATGTCACAGACACAGACATGCATTGCACACAGACACACACATACATGCCCAGCGATGCAGTCAGAAAAGACTGATATCCGAGCCGCATTCAAAGAAAAAAGCTTTATATATTGATGTATCCTTCCAAAATTTATGGCTGCTACGCCCCCTTTAAGAAGAGGAAGGCTCCACCAGCGGCAGGAGCCAAGCACAACAGGGATGATGGGGCGTCATCTCGTACCACGCACGCGCGCCGCGGGAAAGTCGATGGGAAACGCCAAATTGCGGCTGATGGGGAGTGTGGAACACCACGGGCCCATTCCTTGGAAAGGGAGTTTTTTTTTCACGAACACGAGGGGAGGGGGGGAGTAAAATAAGCAAACAAACGCAAAAAAAAAAAGGAAGGATAACGTTCACAGACGCGGTGAGGAAGTCCTTCACCCCAATCATCAAGATGTGGTTGATTCGGTAGCGCGTTTGATGCGACAAAAGATCGCGTATCTCTTCACTGCCTGAGCTTCCCCCAACCAAGCTGTGGCGCGTGTATTGAAGTGGGGATGGGAGAGGAGGGAGGAGGGATGGTAGTGAAGAGAGGGGAATGAACAAAAAAAAGGGGAAAAATGTCGGCGTATTTTCTCCCTTTTCGGTGCGTTCTGAAATTCCGACCAACAACCACGCGTCAGATACAGAAGTGCAACAAACGCAAAAAGAAAAAAAAACAGAGAATGTAAAGAAAAACAAAATAACGATGAACAACGCAGTTCCCGTCTCCATTAGAGACCTCTCATTTCCCTGAAATAGAGAACATGAGAGGAAGGATGAGCGCGGCTATCACGGGACCTGCTTCCCAGTGGGTTGCGTAGAAGAAGAGGAGTCGTGGAAGGGCTGAGGATGCGTACTTCAACACCAGATGCGGCATATGCACTCACAGAATTCCTTCACCCATGTTGCTACATGCATGACGTTCATCTTAAGAAGCGCCTCCTGCAGCACAGCATCACTGAACTCCAACAGTCCATCGAGATCTTACAACAACACCAGAGGAGGGGAAAAAGAAAGGTCGGTGGGCGAAGAAAAGAACGAAAAGAAAGATACAACCAAAGTGAGAGATACAACCACAGGTACGTCCCTTTCCTCTGCCGATGACGTGCCACATGGTTGCATGCTCGATGTTGTGGGTGACATAAGTCCAAGAAATAAATCTTCCCAACAATATTGTATATGCACGTGCGAGCTATAGAATTACAGGACCCACAGAAATACCCCGAGCAGCGGAGGAATGCGGAGAAGAGCGGCACCGTGATTCTCCTCTCCCGGATATATGAATGATCCTCGAAAGGATGGCTGAAGATTGCCAGGAATTGCTGAAGGGGTTGATGACTCCATCGACGTGCTTCTCATCGGATCGCACAAGCTGGGTGCTGTTGCGGCGTGTAGGGGTGTGCGCGTGTATGTGAGTAGCAGGTTGAGCCGCGGAGAGCGCCGGGTTGAAGCATGCCAACGAGGGCAATGGCAGGACGTGAAAGGACCTTCCATTGGCCATCAAACAGCGTGGAGGCAGCAACACGGGTGATCATCTCCGCAAGGTCGATGGGCGTCTCAAAAATTCGGGGGTTTCAGGAAATGAAGGTAGCCCGTAGGTGAAGATGTTGGGGATTGGACGACAGCAAAACCAATAAATCCATCGCTTTTGAGAAATGATAAAAAACTGTGGAATGGGGGGGAGGGGAGGGCGAACAAACAGAACAGGAGGCGTATACAGCAAACGCGACACGAGCTAGGGGGAAAGAAGAAACATAACGAAGAAAAAAAAACGTGAAGAGAACAACGAAAGAAAGAAACGGGGCGTTAAACAACAGAAAGAAAGAGGGGGAAAAGATACAACGAGAGAGCGCGAGGAGAAAAGGAGAAACATAGCAGATCCGACGAGAGTGAGGAGGAGAGTGAAAACAAGGGGAAGACACCACAAAGATACAAACAAAACAACAAAAGAAACGCAGATGTAGAGGAAGAGTCGCATACTCACATCGAAGTTGCGCCGAACTGGCTACATGGGCCTACATGGAAATCCACAATAGACAATCAGCCAATCCAACACTCCAACCTGACCGTCGTGCAGCCATGCGGGTGTGGATCCATCTCTGCTTAGTTTCAGTCAGAAACAGTGGTGCCAATCCCCTCAAATTCGTCCAGCCTCACAGGGTTAAGTTTTACTTCTTTTCCCTCTCCTCTCAAAAGCGTCATGTAGTGCATCGTGCAGCAGCACACACACGCGCACACACAGGCAGACAGACAACGCAGCCACGAAAAAAAACAAAGAAAAAAAGAGGTTTCGTAGATGTTCATTCATCATTGCTTTCGACGGCACACTTGCTGATGGAGAGACGCAATCGGAATGCGCAATGCTGAGCGTCACCATCTCGCAGACGTTTGGCGCACGCCCAGGTAAGCAACAAACCGCGCGTAGTTTCAGTTCCATTCTGCAACAACAGCATTCATTCGTTCTTCTGCTCCCATAACATTCTCTTCTATTATTTTTTTTGCAAAGTGGGCCAGTAATTTTTGCACTCCTCTTCAAACTTTGAAGACACACGCCTCTCACCAGCGCGTGGATCGTACAGCCAAGCTTACTGTCTCCACATGACTAGCTGAGGGGCTCACTGTTTCATCTCCATCTCCAATTGACACGTCATCTTGAGAAAGAAGAACACAGTGACAGCCATACACGCACGCAGGCATGCACGTATACACAGTGAATCATGAGAGCAACGACGCAAGAATGGATCACCGCCCACGTTCATTTTGTTTTGTCATCAGTTACGAAGGAAGGGGGGAAAAGGAGGGAGGCGAAGGATGATTAAAGGTGGTGGGCCAGGAAGGAACTAACCGGCTCACGCCACCCTTCGGACCGAGAGAATGTTGAAAGGCAGTTGTTCAGAGTGTGGTGCGTGTGGGGGATAACCCCTACGTAGGCCATTCACACCGTTGACAAAGTCTGCCATAGACAACAACAGAAATTTTTGATGGTAGAGTAAGGCCGACATCAATGGCTCACGCGCACGTTCACTCAAACACACAAAGGAAGTTCTGCGAGCACCACACACACTTGAGTCATTTCATCCAATCGCAGACCGCCAGCCATGACGACAAGTGCGCAAAAAAAAAAGAAGAAAAAAGGGCTGAACAACAGAGGAAAAAAAAACTATCTGAGTGCCGCCGAAGCACTTCTGGATCATCGTCTGAGTCCGAGGCTAACAAAAGAAACAGATTACTTACGCCATATAGATCTCTTCGCGTGTTTGTACCTTTTTGTGTCTGTTGGAGAGTGTTTTCAAGTGGCACTCCAAACTCCGCACGCTTCACGTACTCTCTTCACAGGGTCCACGCATCGATGTTGACCGGGTTGGGAAACCAAAACCAGGCCGTGGAGAGGAGGAGGGGGAGGGCCTGCCCTCAGGCCACACGGCGCCACCCACTTCCCTCACAGCCCCGCCGTCAGCGGAAGTCCGCGTGTTCAGCTGGTCCTTGTCATTGGCCCGCTCCACCGGGAAAAATTGAAGAAACAGATTATTATTATTGCATGGATTGTGAGAGGCAGAGAACAAATCGGTCCACGACGCCTTGAAGTTACCCGCATTCTTCTTCCTCATCTGAGCCACCAAAGAAACAAAACTGCTCTGTGGAGGGGGGGATTGACAACCGCGTAGAGCCACAGCCACTGACTCCCACACGTGTGTCATCCCAAACTCCACGCATCCATCCATCGGTGTGTATGTTTGTGTATGTTGAAAATGATGGTCTTCTTCGTATTCCACATCCATACATCATCCCCCCACGCAACAACGGGACGTTCTCACCACACAAGCGCACAACTGGCAGTGCTGTTCTTCATTGTTTGTGTGTGTGTGTGTGTTCCTGGGTTTGATTAATGGGGAGGGGGGGTGAGTGTATGGATAGTTGTGCGCCAACGAAGGACGAGACCATATTGACAATGAGAAACAACTGGACAAAAATGTGCCGACGACGCGGCTGGCGTAGAAAATAACAAGGTCGAATGAAGCGAGGTAGGAAGCGTAAAGAGGGAGGAGATATTGTTGCGCACCACAGCCCAATCATGTGGCGCGTCGTATGGAATCCCTCCAAATCACCAGCACATGGTTCAGCCACCTGCCCTTGCGTCATGAACGGCTTGTGTGGCTTCATATGGTTCGCAAGGTGAAAAATAGGTGTAGGTCATGGCGTTGGAAGTGGGAATTCTCGCTGAGGCTCGGACCAGTGGGCTGCTAGAGAGGTGGAATGAATAGAGTCGGGAAGATAGATTTTCAAACGAAGCGCAAAAATACGGATCTCAGAACATCCCCAACTGCTTCATCCTCACTGCTCACGCCAAGAAAGATAAACAAAAAAAAGAGCCGTCACATCCACTCCGGTCGGCTCGAGATCATGAAAAAGAAAGCACATTAGACGAACCGAGAATGAGAAGTCATGTAGCATGTGTGGGGTGATCATCTCACCACCACAGCTCGACGACTCCATATAGGTGATGTAGAACAAAAGATCTCCACAAACAACAACGAGAAGAAGGGAAGCTTGAACATCAACCACGCGAACATGTTCACTCCATCTTCACTGTCCGCACGCATCATCCAGAAAAAGAGAAGGAGGGGAGGAAACTCTGAATGGGGGAAAGGAGAAGTGGTGTTTTACAACTGCATACATCTCTCGTCAGGTGCTACTCACAGAAAACGAGCATACCGAACATGGAGAAATTGACGTGGGTGATGCGCAAGGGTGTCAGCAGGCATGCAAGCCTGTTCGAGTGCAGTTCGACTTCCTCCATCAACTGCCGATGCAACACGAGGACCTGCACCAAGCGCAAAAGAGAAAAAGAAAAACGTGAAAAAAAAAAGGGGGAAGCGGAGAAGAGCTGCCACGCCACGCAGGCCATCTGCGCTCCATTGACCACAGAAAAACGAGCATGCTCGCTCTGTTTCTGTGCCATCCGATGCTTCTTCGCGCGAAAAAAGGAAGAAGTTGAGGAGACAGTGCCACGTCATCACCTCTGTGCTCCTTCTCAGACGCCCCAGCTTCGAGCAAGCCATCGACGTAGAAAAAAAAATGAAAACGAGAGAAATCAAAGGCCCCAAGAAACGCAGATTTTTCGTCGAAGTCGTAAAAGAAAAAGAAAATACTAAAAATGGTGCAAACAAAGGAAACGTAAAAAAGGAGGGAATGAATACAAACAAAGAAAGATGGGGAAGGGAAGGGGGACTGAAGAAAGATGGGAGGAGGGGGAAAATGTTATCGAAATAGGCCATTTTCCCTACTTTTCGTGTCCCGCTTGAATGGTTCACTCGGAGTACCATCGCACAGCTGAAGTCATCCACTATCCTGATGACACCTTCGTCCTTCGCACACGGTCCAGACAAGGGGTGTCTTGACAAGGATGACACACGGGCATTTTTTGAGTGTTGAGTGTCGAGTTGAATGAGCAAGTCAGTTGCGGTAGGAGGAAGGGGTGGGGGGAAAGATGATGTCATTCGTCAGCTGTGAGAAAGACAACGGCGACCGATCGAGCAAAGATGGGGTAGGGGAACGATTTCGTGTCTGTGCGTGTATTGGTTGGTTGAGGGGTTCTGCTCGGGTCGGGAGAAGCGAGCCCTGCGCAGAGTGAGTAGATAGGTGGCCCGCCATACCACGGCACGGTCCAAAAAAAACAACAAAGGTGAAAATATTTCCTCGTGAAGGCGTGGCTCGTCGCACGAGCCTCACGCCTCTCCTCTCACTCGCACCGGCGAGCTTAGGAGGTGAACGGGAAAACAAAAGGAAATGCTGAAGAGAACGTCACGAAGCAGCACTGCAGGACTGTGGGACGATATGATTCTGCCACGCTTGTATCCCCCCTTTGGAAGTTGGAAGTAGATTACACGAGTGACGGGGGATTTTTTTTCTGTTGTCTTTTTTGTTCTGTGGTTTTGAAAAATACGCTGGCGCCCGTGTCGTCTGCTGTGAACTCGTGGGTGTTCTGATTCTGCGTCGCAGTTATATATGCTGGGGGTTTTGTTTTCTTCTTGGGATTTTTTAGTTTTTTTTTGGTGGTGTGCTTTTTGTTCGCAGCACTCCCACTGCCTCTCCACTCACGTCTCGCGAGTGCTCAGGCAGTGATGAGGTTGCAGCACATTAAGAGGGCCCCCCTTGGTAGCTCTCAGTCCTCCGCTTCGACACCCACGCGGAGCGGATTCATGAAGAGCACCAGCAGCAACGCAGTGTTTGTGGCTGAGAGCAGCAGCACTTACTGAGTGGCGGCAGCGCTGCCGTTCCACGCCTCCTGCGTGGCAGCAGCACCGCGGTTGAAACGGAAGTTGCGACGCTCGCTCACACCGCCCTTGCGGCTCGTTCGCCGGGGAGGGCGGCAGTTGTCGGTGCTCATGGTTGCCTCAATCTCGTCCAAGTACGAGAACCACACGCGGCAGCGGTAGATGTCAAAGATCTCACGCTGGAGCTGGCGGAAGTCCACAAAGGTGCGCGCGTCACGGCAAATGATGACAGTGATCTTTCGGCCATCCAGCTGGAACATGACGTCGTGAAGGCGGGCATTGCAGTTGAGGTTCTTTGCGAGGTCTTGCATGACGTAGAGGGCCTTCATCTCCTTCTCGGCGCGCTCGTCGTGGAGGCTCATGTCCTCGGGGGTTGCACGGCGGATGATGCGGGTGTGGACAACCTCGTTGAAGGCCTGGCCGGCAGCAGCAGCAGCGGCGGCGGCGGGGAAGGCGGCACTGTCACCCACAACGCCAAGGTCCACGCCGCGGTCACCCTCAACCACAACGCACTCGCCGGGTCGCAGGGCGATGGGGGTGATGTAGCGCTTCGTTCCGTACTTGAAGGCGACCGTGACGGTGCTGTGGGCGGGGATGGGGAGGGCGGGGCTCAGCGGAGCGGCCTGCATGAAGGAACTGTGGCGGGAAATTAGGCCACCGCAGGACGAGGGGCTCTTCTGCGGGGTGAGGTGGCGGTAGGCCACCACAGGGATGTAGGCATCCGCAGGCTCCATAATGAGGTTGGCGGCGTAGGGCTCGTGGCGGTAAGTTGTGCGCGACACAGCCCCGCAGCTTTCGGCGCTGCTCATCGAAGTGGTCGAGTGACTCTTCTGGACGTAGAGCATGGTGTTCATGGTGTCTTGTGTGGGTGAGTTTGGGGGTGGTGTGTATGAGAAGGAGTAGAAAGCTTGAAGAGCGAGAACGTGAGCCGGTGCTGAAGTATCAACCTCCTGTCAAAGGAGAAAAAAACACAAAACAGAAGGAAAAAAAGCATAGTTACAACAAGACAGACAGATTGAAGCATGCACATGTAGGCAGTTCGTGATAGTCAAGGCAGCACAATTGACCTTCGTGGAAGGCAGTGTGAGGGTACAAGGCTACCTCCAAGCAATAACGTGCCGTGGACGGAGGGAGGGAGAGAGAGGGAGAGAGAGTAGTGACATTGGTCAGTTGTCGCGCTCTTCAGTGATGATCTCTACCTTTACGGCTTCTGTGGCATTAGCCTGAGCAGGAGTCATTTCCTGGACCACATCGTTGGCCTCCACGCCTGACATGGGCTCGCTGCTCCCTGGGCAGGGCCACCAGCGAATGAGCAGCTGCAGCTGCCATGGCGCACCGCTTGGCTTGTGTGGCATTGCCACATAAGTCGCAACCGTCACGTAGGCCGCGACTAGTACATCATCGGTGTAGTGGCTGCGTGACGCCACAATGAAGTAGAAGCTGAGTGGCAGAAGAACACCTGCCCACACGCGAAATGCCCACGGGTGAATGAAGGGGCTGTAGTTCCATACGAGAAGGAACGCAAGGCAGAGGATGATGGTGTGGCCACTGAACATCAAATCACCGCAGTGAATCGCTCCACTCCCCAGTGTTACGAGAGTGAGAACCATGTTGAGCAGCGGGTGTTCGATTTTCTGTGGGTGTTGGCAATGGTTATCTGTAGCAGGGTACGAGGTCATGCTGATCACAGCGGCACGAAACACCATCACCACCGTATACACACACAGGAACCGAATGATGGCAATGAAGCAGGCCCCGTGAATAGGAAATGGCCTCACCCCGGAGTCAATCACGTGGAAAACGTAGTCATTGAAAACCGTTGTCACAACGGGGATTTCCTTGGTGATGGCCACATCACGTGACCCACGCTCGCGGCGCTCCAGCAAAAAGACCTTGAGCAGTACGATAACGGCCGTAGCGTTGAGCAAAAAAATAACCACGTCGGTGAGCTTCTCAAACCAGCCAATCTTCTTGAAGATGTCGAAGAGGAGGTCAGGGAGCGGACGCACCTCCTGTGGGTCAGGCATCCTCGCGTTCGCCACCAACAACGCCGCTGCAAGAATCATGACGGAGGTCAAGAAGACGGGAATAAACCGTATGACTTGTGTAAATAGAGGCAGTGGCCGCCGATACGATGGAACAACATCGTTACTGGAGTCCATGGCTGTGGTGGTGCGTGGACTGGAGAATGACCGCGACGGTGAAGTGAACGCGCTGAGCGGTTAGAGGGTCTCAAATATTCGTACCTTGTGGGGGGATGAAGATGAGGTGCTGTGCGAAGAACGAGGGAGTAAGTATGTCCCTAAAAGTACGCACCACTCGTTAATGGGGACTACGTTGAACCACCAAAGGGAGAGAGAGAAAGATGGAGGGAGTACAATCATAACCAGTGGCAGACGAGGGAGAGAAAAGGGTAAGAGTAACGTCAGTAGTGTGCAGTGAATGTCACAGGAATGACTGATGATGAGCTGCTCTGGCAGGAGTGTGGCCAAGAGCCAACCACATCGCAACTTCGAATTCAATGTAACTCGTCAAACGAGGTGAATCCTTAGGAATCCATCATGGAGGCAGAGGTGGATGAGGAAGAAGTGGAGCCTGAGGCTGACACCGCCACGGCGCCGAAGGCGTAGAGTCGAAGGAGAGTAACCACCGTCGCCACAATGATGGAGAATGCAAAGGAGCCTAGTGCAAGAAAATGTCCGTACTTGAGAACAAAGTAGTGGAGCTGAAGCACCACCGCTTCATAGCGACTGGTGCTGCGGTAGGTCTCACCACCAGCGGCTGCGGCCTCAATCTCCACAATCTCGTCCCTCGTTAGCATAGAATTAGAAGTGTGAGGTTCTACGTCACGTACGGATCAACCACCTTCGTTGTGCTATGGCTATTGCCTACACGCATTATATTGAGGGGAAATGTGTGAGCAAGAGCATCCCCAAAACCAAGGCAATGAAGACAGAGACAAAGGAGAACGAAGTGAAAGATGCAGAAGGTTGACGTTAACGTGGATACCTCGTTGGATTGCGCATCAACATACATGAGTACTCATGGGAGCAAATCTCAAGGAGGAGAGTGCACGCTACCCACCACTTTCCTCAAAGTGTATGGGGAAACGGTGCAGAAAATGTGTGTGAGTGTGTGAGGAAATACGAGCAGATGACGCACGCTCTGAAGGGGAGTGGCACACGGATGAGGAGAGAGGTGCACCAATGCGACTGCATCACCACGTTAAGAGACGCTGGCTGATTGCGGTCACGCTGAATAACTACGATGGTGGGCATCGAAGACGCTCCGTGAGTACCTCCGCAAGAAGTGCCGCGGGTGGCATTATCACAGAACCCTCACTGGCCTTGGATGCCATAACCGATCGATACGCCGGAAGAACCTCAGTGCACCACTGACTTGCATCCACCTCCTGGACAATGGGGAAACTATGGTCTGGTCGATGTCGCGAGAAGATGGACCTCCACGACGAGGATGCATTGGCCTTGGCCTCGTTCAGTGCGTGCAGGAGCAACATAGTGGCTGCGGTTACGTCCATGGCCGGAACCACGTCACCTTCGGGCTGCTTCTTCTCATCCAGGGTTTTCATATATGCCATATATTGCGTCATGACTTCGCCTGGAGAAAGGGCGTGTGAGAGGCGCTGGGCGTTCTTCCGTGATTGAACGGCCAGGACGCACAACGCTCGTACACTGACGTCAAAGGGGAGTACGTTCGTTCGCATCTTTGCGGGAACAGCAGCGCAGAGCAGAGCTGAGTCATAGTCAGGGTGGTCCCGGCGCACTGGAAAGGTGTCGGCAGAGACATCAGCCGCCTTCACGTAGATGTTTCGGTGCACGGTCGCCCACGAATGAAATATATCTGCAATGTAAAAGTATGGAATGTCTTCCGCAGCATGCTCCTCGAGGAACTCCAGCTGCTCCGGCACCCCACATTCCTCAAAGATTTGATCAAACGTGACGCGACTGCTCAAGTCCGTTTCGCTGTAGCCCTTCTCGAGTGTATCGATCATCCGTTGCAGCAGATCCTCTGGCTGACTTAGACGTTCGCGCATGGAGGCTGGCATGACGCGCTGCACCGCCAGCTGCATCTTCAGGTTGGAAATGTGCATGCGGCGCTGCATTTCTGCACTGATGAGTTCGTTGTCCTCGAGGAATTTGAGTGACCACCATCCAGTAGCGAAGCCTCCAATGGGAAGCAGGAAGTTGGAGGCAAATCTTCTGGCTGAGAAGGGCATCTGCGGAGACTATGGCGTGCAGAAACAGAGGGAGAAGTAGGAAGAAGAGACTTCACCACAGAAATAAGACGCAACTGGTACGGCAGACGTTGTGCCCCTTCCTCAGCTACTCACATGGTTTTGATGGCGATGACACGCTGCGTGCACGGAGGAAGCTCTCCATGGGCACCGTAGATATTGATGCCACGTGTGTAGTGGCAGGGAGAGAAGGAAGCAGTTAGAGATTTTGGGGTGTCACCCCACACGCTCCTCCCCCGGTTGAACGCTGCACACTGGACCAACCGTTGATGGGTGATGATCCCCCACAGCTTCCCCTGCTGTGGGGGAGAAAGACAGCAGTAGTTTATGAAGACTTCATTCCAGAACTCTGCAGAAGCATGGGCTGCACCGATCGTTTTCCTAGGTGGGGAGCCAGGCGGCGTGCAAGAAGCAGCGCCAACATGGCAAATATCACATGACGGAGCACTGACAGCGCAGTCTGCTTCCACGATGACTCCTCCGAGGCAGCAGCAAGTTGCCGACGGCGTCGGCGCAGTCGCTGCCGTCGAATATCCTGCTCAACCCTCTGCCCTTCCTCTTCTTCCTCGGGGGACAGCTTGATGGCCAGCAATTCCTTGCGCCGTTGATGCGACTGTTGGGCGTACTGATCTTCCTGGGCGATGGATTCCTCTGTCATTTGTCCTAATCTTTGGTGAATGCCAACGTAGTTCCCCACGAATTGAATGACACTTCCAAAGGCCATCTGCACCACCTGTGAAAAGACCCCCCACAACTCCACGATGCGGCCAATCATCATCATCATCATTTGACTGCGTTGAGCTTCAGGAGTCATGCCATACATACCCATACCCATCATTCCCATGCCAAGGCCACCCATGCCCATCATGCCGAGACCTCCCATCCCCATGCCGTAGCCACCCATCCCCATACCATAGCCGCCCATTCCCATGCCGTACATGCTTGAGTAGGGGTCCATGCCCATACCCATGCCGGTGCCATAGCCTCCGTAGCCATTACCGTAGGCAGATGAAAGCGGGTCGGACCCGAGGCCATTCCCTACTGGCACGGTAGCTGGAGAAGCGGCGAGTGCGGTCGTCCCAGAAGCTGCTGCTGCTGTAACTGCCTGGGGCACTGTCGTGAGTGGCAACGATGAGGGGGCCACTGTGTTGACGGGAGACATGGGAGAGCTGGTCTCCACAATGGTAGGAGATGTGTGAGAGACTGGAGACGAAGGTGAGGCCTCCATGGTGTGAGTGAAGATTCGATACTTTGGAGGTCCCTGACGAACGAGGCCAGACTATGAACCTCTATTTGCTAATAAACAGAGCACAACAACAACAACAAGTGGTTGGCTATCTATCGAAGGTAGATGGAGATGATGGTGAACGAGAGAGGAGACTTTGATGCAATTGTTCCACGAGCCCAAACAGAAGTCTTCACGAGACCTGGCACCATCACACTTTGTGTAGGGACTATCTTGGGGAACCACTATCCCGATGTACGCCTACCTAACGACAATTCAATGAGGAGAACCAGGGGATGGGCGTGGCACCTATGCCACCCCAACCCCCTCATCGCACGCTTCATTTCCTCATCAAACGAACATACAAGGACATGGGAATCCGGCGAACAGCACGATACGAAGAAAATTAGGCATTGCCATCTCGCCGGCACTCTTTCCACCCCCACTTCCCCACCACCACCGCTACGTGAGTGAGGAATCGATCAGGTGCTACGACGTGGAGAAGAAACAAACAGCGTGAAGGCGCATCAACGATGCAGACCATTGATGAGGGACCGGAGATGAAGTATAAAGAGCATCTCCTCGTCTCCCCCCGCACTCGCAACATGCTGGGGATCGTCCGCGCGCTGACATGCTACTCCAGCTCCTTGTTATCTCTCCACTCGTCATCTCCTCGAACACAAACATAGATGAAAAAGAACTGTTTTTTTTTGGCAATAGGTGTCTTTCGAATCTCGAAGGGGACGGTGGTGGGAGCACGACGTAAAAAGGAGGGGCCACCAGGTTTTCTCTATAGAAGTATATACAGATGGGCTGGGGAAGGGGAGTTCGATGAGCACTTGTTGCCAGACGCGTGAGCACTGGGAAGAGAGGAAGCAGTGGAGGTAGTAGAAGCAGGACAGAGAAGTGGAAGGGGGGAGTATGACACACGAGCCTCCACCAGCACCTGGCATTCTGTCCCGTCATCACTGCTCGCGACTGCCGTGAAAAGGAAACAAGTTCAAACTAACACGCCGAGAGGAAGCTTCATCGCACAAAGTTTCATCGTTGAAGAGAGAGTGTGAGAGAGGAGGCGTGCCCGCCCGCATCGAGTCTCTGCGACCACACTCATTGGCGGGATGGATGAATGGAATAGGAGGTACGGAAGGTGTGTGGAGAAAGTGGGGGAGGGGTCGAGACGCCACGAGAGGGCAAATACGAACAAGAAAAAGGAAAAAAAAACCAAAAAAAAAACGACGCTCACGAGGGTGTTTTAGAAGGGAAAGATTGGGGGACCAGAGATTTCGTGGTCGGAGTTGGCGTACCTCGCTCAAAATCAGGGTTTCGTTGTGGGGTACATCTTCCGAATCCACCTGCCGCTCTGCGTTGCAGATGCCACATTTTAGAAATAGAAGGGAGGGGGGTGCAACTGGATCCACTCTCAACGTTCATGTCGATAGCGACAGGCATCGCCAAACTGGCAACCCTCCTGGCGGAGGAAGTAACGGCACACAACGTTGATCTTTTCCTCGGCAAAGACTCCCCGCCGCCCACTCCGTCCAGCACCACTTGCTCCACGACCCCCACGACGTCCTCGCCGGCCACGGTCCTCCTCTCGAACATCCTCAGAACCGTGATCTCCTCGTCCCCGCCGTGCGGAGTTGGGAGCACCGCGCGCCCTGCCCTCGGGTCTGCCATCTCTCTCAGAAGAAGGATAGCTGTCATCAACCGGCAGCACTGGGGCATTACCCCCAGAGGTAGCCGACGGCGTGGCGCTGTGGTTCTGTTGCTGCTGTTGTGCCTTGGTTCGCGGTTGCGGAAGAGGTATGTTGCTTCCACTGACCGCATGCTGGCGGTGCCGTCCTGTCGGCTCCTCTGCCATTCTCTCCTCGCCCTGCTGCGGGTGTGTAATGGAGTTCCTCTGCATAAATGACCGCAAGTCTGGCGGTTGCGACGGATGCTGGGGAGGGGCAGTGGGTCCCATTGCAGCGTTCATGACGGACGAAACAATAAACTGGCGTCGGGGCACGGAGATGCCCGTACGGCGGCCAAGCATCTCTTCCATGGCTCTTGGCTCCATTAAGCTGAACTCGAAGATGCCCTTGTTGAATTGCATCACGGCGTTGATCTCTGCCTCGGTACAGTCGATGCTGCGCAACAGCCCACGTAACTCCAGCATCGGATCCTCTTCAATGGAGCTTGGGGCAAGCTGCTGCTGTGGTGGTGGGGGTGGCGGGGGTGGCATCATCGGGCGTTGAAAATTATGGTGGTGGTGAGGCATGCGACCCATGGGTTGCCCAGCGGGTGCCGTTGGGAAGCCGCTGGTGGGTCCGCCCATGACCACGACTGGGGGGCTTGGGGTGGTCATGGGATCCCCAGGCTGGATGAAGTGATGGCGGTGGTGAGGAAGAGTGGGAAAGGATCCGCGGCCCACGGTGCTCCCCTGCTGAAGAGCAGGATTCACTTGCTGTTGCTGCTGCTGCATCTGCAGCTGTTGTTGTTGCTGCTGCTGCTGCTGTTGCTGTTGCTGCTGAATCTGCACACTGTGAGGGGCTGGGATGTTGGGATTCCGTACTGGAGTCACCGTCACCTTGGGGCCTATCGATGCCGGACGTACATGTGGCGGCTGAAGCATGGGTGGCTGCTGCTGCTGAGGAACAGGGGTGGAACCACCCTGCTGAAGGTTCGCCGTCACAGCCGCCCCAGAGAAGTGATGTTGATGGTGGCGATAGGCAGACATCTGAACGTGATGGCGATGCTGCACCGCGGCAAACCCCTTCACAGCGACCGAAACTGGAGCCAAAGGAATAGTCTGCGGTGGTGGTGAGGTCGTTGGAACCTGAGAGGACGGAGAGGGCCGCGCTCCTTGCATGTGATGCATGTGGTGGTGGTGATGCATCGGATAGCCTTGTGAAGGCTCCCGCGGCGCAGAGCCGGAGTCCGATTGGCCAGCCTCCACCCTCACGTAGGGGGTATTCACCGTGGGCGTGATGTAGATGGGCATCGACCTCTGAGTCTGAGAGCTCTCTCGGGAACCATTGTAGCCGCTCGGGCGAGTCACCTCGGCGCTGCGTTCATCCATTTCCTTATACCCACGTTGGCCGCTATCTCCCATGCCCGACGAACCGTTGCCGTACGTCGAGGCAGAAGGAGCCATGTGGATGGGATCGGGTGGGTTGGAGCTGTTTACGTGGCGCTCGCCAGCGTAGTCAAACCTGGCACCACCTCCCCGAGCACCGCCATAATGAGGATCCGAGTAGGCTCCACGATATGACCGCTGTGCCCCAATCTGCGGCGAGCTATAGCTTCCATTCTGCGCGCTGGCGTAGTAGGCGTTGGGCCCATGACCCATGGCGAAGGTCTGCCGTTGGCTTGCGTACGCATTCGCCCCTTCGTTGCGTTCCGCCGAACCCTGCTGAAGGAACTCCTCAAGGTATTCGCGGTTCAGCAAGGCAGCGAACAGCTGTGAGTCGGTTCCGTTGCTCAAGGCCCAGCTCACCACGCTGGTGAGGTCAGCAGGGGGGAAGACAGATGAGAGGATTCTCGTGAGTATCAGTCGGATTTGCTCCTTGAAGACGGCGTACTCTACATCCCGTAGCACCATCGACACCGTGAGATCTATTCTTTGATAGAAGCCAGCATATGCCTCCTCGGGAGACTGCTTGAAGAGGCCCCAATTATAAAGAAGCTTCTCCAGCGGGGGCGAGAGCATTCCAAAGTTCGATCGCACGTCCTCCACACTAGGGGGGATGGGAGGGTTAGAGGGCTCATCGGCATCACCACCGGCAGAGACCGTGGCGCTCGTCTCCTGCCCTACGCGTGATGTGTTGGTGGTGTAAAATCCACCGTTCTGGCGGGCATCCTCCTCTTTGATGGCCTTGCTAAGGCCACTCACCTCGCCATCTCCACCGCTTACTCCTGCCATGTCGATTCCTCCCGGGAGCCTTGACGGGTCTGACTCGGGAGACGTATCACAACCGAAGAAGTCACAGGACTACTAAGAAAGCTGAGGTAATCTTGTTGCTCAAACAGAGAGTGGAAGAAGAACAAGCATATTGAGTGAATGTGTTACTACCAGCCACGTTGGTTGCGTAGCCAAGGGAGTAGATTTGTGCTGTCACACAGTAAAGAAAGAGATGGAATAAAGAAAAAAAATGAAAAGGGGGAAGCAATCTATGGAGAATCCCGCCACCGGGAAGAGTTGCTCGCAGGTAGTCACGCGCTGGGCACCACATCATACGAGGCGACGCTAGGAGCGGGAGCACTTGAGTATGAGATATATGGCTTTGTGTGTGTGTGTGTAGCAAAAATGAAAAGAAGTTTGGCTGTAATCAGTAGAAGTTGGAAGTGTGAATCGGAAAGAAGACACAACAAACGCATAACAAAGAAAAAAAAAACAGAAAAAAAGCAAGAAGGGATGCTTTCTCATCGTCACCCATTCATGTTTCTTTTGCGGCGTGAGTCACCGCGTGGAAACCCACGCGTGGCCCACAAAATCAACTGGGTCGGACAAAGGTGCGGCTGCTGTGTTGTCCAGCTCCCTTCACAACTTCTTTCGTTCTCACAGAAAGTTGTTGTTGTTTTTCCTTCTTCTGCCACCATCAATGCGTTCACTAGGAAGCCCTGTGGTTGTGGGTGAAGTGGGGGGAAGAGAAAACAAAGAGAGACGCCGAGTGACAGTGACCTGAGATCCCCAGCCAAGTATGCACACAGAAGGCGACGTGCCCATCCAACTTCCTTAGAAATCCTCCTCTGTCGTGAACACCTTGCTGGTGGTACCAGACTTGACGCCCGCCTTCTGGTACTCGGCCACCTTCTTCTCAAAGAAGTTGGTCTTGCCCTGCAAAGAGATCATCTCCATGAAGTCAAAGGGGTTCGTGACGTTATAGTACTTTTCCTCACCAAGTGCCACCAACAGACGGTCAGCCACGAACTCGATGTACTGGCGCATCAAATCACAGTTCATGCCAATGAGACGCACAGGAAGGGCATCGCAAATGAACTCACCCTCGATGCTCACAGCATCGGTGATGATCTCAAGAATGCGCTCTCGGGAGAGCTTGTGCGTGAGGTGGCGTTCATACAGAAGACAGGCGAAATCTGTGTGAAGGCCTTCGTCGCGGGAGATGAGCTCGTTGCTGAAGGTAAGCCCAGGCATCACACCGCGCTTCTTCAGCCAAAAAATGGCGCAGAAGGAGCCGGAAAAGAAGATACCCTCGACCGCAGCAAAGGCAATCAGGCGCTCGGCGAAGCTTGCTGTTGAGTTAATCCACTTGACAGCCCAGTTGGCCTTCTTCGTCACGCAAGGGATCGTCTGGATAGCCCTGAGAAGGTGGTCCTTCTCCGTTGAATCGGTGATGTAGGTATCAAGCAGAACCGAATAGGTCTCTGAGTGAATGTTCTCCATCATGAGCTGGAACCCGTAGAATGCGCGTGCCTCAGGAATCTTCACATCGCTCATGAAGCGGAGTCCGAGGTTCTCCACCACAATACCGTCACTTGCTGCGAAGAAGGCAAGCACATGCTTAATAAAGTGCTGCTCTCCACTGTTGAGCTTCTCCCAGTCAGTCATGTCGCTGCCAAGGTCAATTTCCTCCAGCGTCCAGATGCAGCTCTCCTGCTCCTTGTACTTTTGCCAAATGTCGTGAAACTTGATGGGAAAGAGAACATAACGGAGTTCGTTTTCGCAGAGGAGCGGCTCATCGCTGAGGGACACCACAGCGTCGGTCTGGGACTTGGCTCGCTTGGTTCCTGGAGATGGTGACCTTGGGCTCCGAGACCGCTTCGCATCGTTGGTCTTCTGGCTTGCAACCGGACTGCGTGAACGCGGCGAAATCGACGTCATGGCAATGGCAGCGATGTTTTGTGATGTTGTTTCTTTTGGGGGAGCAAAGATGCTGTTGTGAATCTGCACAACGAGGAGGAAAATTTGTGTATGATGCGCAATATGCTGATGTGTGAGATGAGAATTGGGAATTGATCAGCAAGCAATGGCGTGTTTCAGGAGACAGTGACGGCGTGTTGTTGTGCACCAACAGCCCAGAAACATCAAGTTTTCGAGAGAGGAGGAGGAGTGGAGAGAGGGATAGAACAACAAGTTACAGCACGTGAAAGCTTTCTCAGCGCCATCATCACAGCTATTCATCCACAGAACAATGATGTCTCCTCGATGAGCTCCATTCAGAGAAAAAGAAACAAAACTCAACGAATGGTGAGGAACCTCCCCAAGTCTCTTAATACGCGTCACGCAATGGTCTACCCAGAAAGAGCGGCTATACACACCAGCAAAGCATCAAGAAGGCTGCGTGCACAGCGCAGTTAGCCACGAAGCTACGCCTCTGTGCAAAATTCACTGTGCCGCAAAGACGGCAATCAGCTTCATCCGTGTGACGCTTCCATCTGAGAGACCTCTGCGGACCCTTTTTTTTTTCGTCGCGAGACTTCCCTACCACGTCCGCGCATTGGTGAGATCACGCTTAATAACCACACGACCACCATTACCAGTAGTGGCTGGTGCAGCATCGGCCGTCAAGTTCAAGCCCTCGCCCTTCCGAAGACGTCGGCTGCTGTTCTGGAAGAACGCTGTCAGACGACGGTCCAAGTCATCGGTTGGGGGTGCAGGAGGTGCCTTCTCCACGGGCTTCTCCTGCTTGGGCTTCTTCGCAACAACAGTGGAGAAGCCGAGCTCACGGTCAATCAGCTGCTGTCGCTCGGACACCTCCACAGACTTGGAAGACTGCTTCCCCTTGAAGCCAGAACCGCCAGAACGGCGGTCGCGCGACTCCTCCAGACTCACAGGCTGGGTGTTGCGCACATCCAGGCTCATCGCCTTGGGAGCCCTGGCGATTTCCTTGGCAATGAGGGCCTCCGTCTCCAGATCAAAGACGTCCTGAGAGTAGCGCGCGGAGGTTTTCTTGGCCTTCTTCGTGGACCTCGATTTGCGCGCGGAGGCTGAGTTGGGTGACGGGGCGACATCGTCTGCTCCGGCACGCACAAAGGCAAAGAAGATCAGGCCAAGGCATACCAGTGCCGCACAAACCGCTACGAGAGCGTCAATCATGGTAAGATGATGGGCGTTGATGTAGGAAGAGAGAAGGATCCACGCAGTTACGAGGAAGACGGCAGCTAACCAGGCTATCTTCCGGTACTAGCTAAGATTACTACAGGCAGGGAGAAAGCCGACCCCAAGAGGTGAGGGAGGGAGGAGTGTCGTTGTGCACGTAAATGACTCATTCATGCATTCCAGCCAGACTACCTCTCCGTCTTGGAAAAGGTCCAACAAATTGTTACTTAACCCCACGAAAAACAAAGGCCAGGGGGACATCATCTTTCCCCCCACGTCATACATAATCGTGGGCCTAGAGGGTATCCATCCACCGCCCCTTGACTCACCTGCACATGTTCAGAAGGAAAACACACCCGTCACCATCACGGTGTATTCTGATTTTTCTTTTTTCCACCAAAGTCATCCGTGTCCATAGGCCAAGCGGGTCTGACCGAAGTCATTGCGTGCATGCGCCAACACAGAGCGGGTGAGGAATGGAAAGAGAGAGGAGTAGAAGTGAGAAACTCAATCGTACTAACATCGTTTTTCTACCGGGTAGGATGGGGTAGGAGAACTGAGGGAGTAGTTCGGGCTAACCACCACTTATTCTCCAGTTCCAATGCGAGGATCACATCGTTCTCATTGTACTTCACATGTCTCGGAAATTTAATACGGAGAAGAAGCAGGGGAGGGGGGGTGGGAGAGGGCGACGCTCATTGATACTGTCGTCGTGCAGATGATAGATGATGAGAGACCTCCCATGATACACATCCAAAGGACTGTATGTGTTCTGTCACAAACAACTGGAAGTGTGTGCTGTGCGGGGGAGGGGGGAGGAACCATCCTGCTGGCGCAGGTGTCCCGCGGACACGACTACTTCTCAATCATGGCTGCTGAGGCAAGCAGATAGTTATTACGCCGAACTCCATGCGAAAATAGAGGAAGAAAGTTCTGAACCGTCTCAGCGATTGGGTAGATGCGACGGAATCCTCCAGCGCATCGAAGCTCCTCCGCCGCCTCGACCAACATCAACACCTCTGTGGCGCTGAGCATCGAATCTGGAACTGTTGGGTCGTTGAAGCGCTCCACCAGTGGACGCTGCACTGCACGTGCGCTGGGGTGGGGGTGCTTTCCAAACAGATACACCTTCTCCTGCTTCCCTGGCACCGCTCCTTGTGGGACAAAGTCGCTTCCATCCGCTGAAACTCCATCACGTCGGTTCGGAATGCACCGAATCATCGTCAGCATGTGGGCCAGCATGCGTCCCTTAACGGCCTTATCCAGATTGGAGCCAGTGGCCAGTGAGGGCATGATGTTCACCTCAATCAGCCGAACCTTGAGATCTGAATCTGCCATCAAGTCCAGCCCAAAGAGCTCAAAGCAGTTGCGGCCTGTCTTATCCTTACATTCGGCCCGCACACGTGAAATGACCTCGTTCTCAATGCTGAGAAAAGTCTTCACAACAACGTCGTCGCAGCCCTTCTCAATTGTGTCCCACGCCTTCAGACCCTCGGGGTGGTGGTCCACAAGATACTTCTTGAAATCAGAAATGCACCACTTGATATCCATTGGATCATCGCAATCGTAGTCTTTTCCCCTGCTTGCCTTGTTGAGCTCCGCCGTCTTATTGACGGAGTAGTTGGTGAGATGCTTGTGAATGTTATCAAGGTCTTGGTCAGCGCCGGGGTACTTCTCTGCGGCAAACCGAACGAGTCCCTCATCAAAGAGGTAGATTCTCAATGGGTCAAAGGAGGTAATGACGCAGTAGATGCGAAGGTCAAACTTGCGGCCATAAATGAGGAAAGGATTCCCAATGTAGCGCTGGCATACAACTGGCTTCATGTTTGAAGAAAAGGGGGGAATACCCTTGAAGAGCTGAATTCCCCTACCACAGCTTGATGCCCTCGGCTTGACGATATAAATGAGTGGGTTTCCTGGTGCATCGGGATTGCGTGTCGCATCAAGCTGAAGCTCGCGAAGTTGCTGAGGAATGAGGAAAGAAGCGGGGACTATATCAAAGGTGTCCTCGCCAAAGTGGCGCTTCATCTTGTGAATATTATGCGCTAGGCTATCCTTGCGGCCAACGCCCCACGTCCCAGGAAAGTGGTTTACCTTCTGGTAGGGTGATAATGACGCCAGGGTGTATGGAGTAGCTCGCTTCGCCCACAGGATGTTGAAGTGCTCGTTTGATGGTGTGTACTGCATCTTTGCAGCCTCGAAGGCGTTTATGACCACCTTGAAGGCCACCGCACCAGGGCCAATCTTATAAAGGCACATGCGGTTGAGGTTGCCCTTCTGCGTGGTGACTGTGTCCGTGGGCAGATACTCCCTGTCATCGGGGTGGATCTCGTTATTGATTTCCTCTGGTGTTCCACGTGGGTCCTCCTTCTCCTTGGAAGTGGCCGTGCCGTAGAAAACCGGGAAGAAGAGGCTTGCCGACGAGCTGGCAAACTGAGGTGCAATAACGGGATAAATGGCCTTGCTCATCTTTAGGGTTTTGCGTCGTACCACCGGTTCAATTTCTTCATCCATCATGGTAGAGGTGGACATGCCATCTCCATAGGGTGATCCGTAGCTGCGCGACTCACTGGATGCACCAGAGATGGAGTGGCGAGGCTGGTACTTGGGGTTGCTGATATCCTCATTGTTGGGGTCAGCCACGTACTTTCCGACAGAGAGTCGCTGGTGGAGCGGGAGGCTGTAGGTGTTGCGGGCGGTCACAACATCGTTGTCAGACCCCCCACACACGGCGTCCGTCCACAAACTCTGTGGGTAAAAGTACTTCACCTCGGGAGTAGTGCACGGGACGGACGGGCCACGGCTCTCACGTGTGGAGCGGGTAGGCGGATATGACTCCCGAGGCGGAAGTGGACGGCGAGGAACGACCTTCTTGCCACTGCCGCCGCCTGCAGATACCGAAGAAACGCTCATTGGAATGTTGTATGTGCAAGTCCAAAGCCGACGCTCAGAGGTGCTGAGAACACCTCGACAACGGACGGAGGTACAGCGAAGTGGGGAGGAGGTTGCCACGGTGTCGTAGGGAAGGTAAGGACACCAAAGGTTTGCGGGGATCTACGTAAAGAGGCTGATGTCAGTCTTTTCAGTCAACTAACAAAAGGGGAGCCACGACGGCCAAAGATGGAAGCACAACCAATCACCTTGCTGAATGACTTCAGTGTGTGCTCTCCACGGAGCTCGAAGACTTGCTCGTACCAACAAAAAAAGAAGAAACGATGTATCTACTGTGCTGCTGAGACTCCCTCCGTCAGCTTGGCTGAGCTTTCCAACGGATGAGAGAGTGTGGGTGGACGCGCACAACCAAACTGATCGAAGCAATACGTGAACAAAAGAAGGCTGTTACAACAAAGCAAAGGAGTTAACCTGATTGCGGTAGAGGCAGAAGCGACGGAAGACGAACGAAATGGGCCCACTGATCAACACAACCACCTTGCGCCAAACCAGCAACGAGAAAAAGAATAGAGGGTGTGTGTTTGATGCTGGACAAGCGCAGCGTCGCACCACCAGACGTGTCCAGTTGTGTAAGAAAGAGGCGAGTATACCTACTTGAGAGAGGGAAGAAGAGCCAGACGTCGTTACCAACAGCAACGATGTGTCAAAAACGTAGAGATTCACCTGCTGTGCCTATGGAAGATCCTAGAACACTTCAACGAAAGAGAAAAAAAAGAGAAGACACCATTTGCAGTGCGCAAGCAATGGAACCCATGAATACAACAGCTAGTGCGGACATCACCCTTGTTACAATGCATCTCTTCAGCAAGTATGAAGGACCAACAACCAACTACACAGATCCAGGGTCGGGGAGATAGAGAGAAAATACAGAGCTCCGCAAACAAGGCGTGGGGCAACTATCGATGGCAATAGCTTGGCTCACAATCCGAATACCGCAGCGGGCTACTACGTCAGACTCTCTCCCCTAACCCTCAGTGAAAGAATCAAGGGGTCACTACAACTCTTTCCGACAACAAAAAAAAACGGCATAGTCAGAAGTTCGGCACTGGAGAACACTACGTTAAAAGAGCCTTGCTCGTATTGGCTCCATAGAAACCATATTTTTATATAGATAAGAGAAAATCAAAAAAAAAAAAGTGCTGCATCGTGCCGTCATTTGATGATGACGAAGAAGTACCGCCTCCGGCGTGGAGTTCGCATAAACGGTGGCGTTGCTGTTTGTGGCCATCATCATCGCCGGAAGACAACCATAGGACGACGTAGAGAAGGTATGAGTCCGCGAAAAAGGATATGCACGCGTCAGCTCCGTCTCCAGAACAATTTGGGGGTGGGTGGGAGGCTAATCAAAATCAAGAATTTGGCTCGATGTTCGTAATTACACCAACAAAAAGCCTCCGGTTCACACATCGCAGAGATGGACACAACGGCAAGTCTTCATGACGACCAGAGGTGTCAGCCAGCACCTACATGCCACATGCGCGATGAAACTTTGATATCCACATATCCCGATCCTCAACTGTACTCGCCAGCGCGATAATTTTCTGCCCATTATTAAACCAAATGACCAGCTGATTGGGGTGTGAGCGGCAGTACACCTCCGGCACTGGAAAGACATCACTGACGGTTTCCAGGCTGGCAGATTTCGGCGTCACACTGTCGTTCTCAGGGTGATCACTAATGGAGATTCTCAGCATCCCATTGCTGATGGAGAAGTAGCGCTTCTTCCACTTCAGGTCGGAACTATACTTGAGGAGATACCCGCCATGGGTAACCTCAGAGCTGATGACACCAAAGCGGATGGAAGTAGGGAGTGGGGCACGAGTGCGGCTCTCAGACAGCTGACGCAGAATCTCAGCCTTTGCTGGTGCAGGGATGGCCAAGGAATTCTTCACAATGTCCTCGAACAGATTGGCCACGTACTTGAGAAACTCAGTATGTAGCAACTGCTGCGTCGTTGGACGATCCTCTGGATTCTTGGATAAGAGGGGGTCCAACAATGCCTTCATGCTATCGGACACCTGGCATGGAAAGGCGTCGTAGCGACCGTAGAGGACCTGCTGCATAATCTCACGCTGAGAGGGTCCTTTGAAGGGACGGTGCAGGGTCAAGAGCTCGTACAGAATGACTCCAAGAGACCACATGTCAGCCTTCTTGCTGTAGCGTTTACGCTCCCACAGTTCCGGGGCTAGGTAGTACGGCGTGCCACAGAAGGATAGTCCCACATCGAGTGACACAGAGTCGTTGTACTGTTTGGAGAAACCAAAGTCACCCAGCTTGATGATTCCAGTGGGCATCAAAAAGATATTTGCGCTCTTGAGGTCCCGATGCATCATACGTCGTCCGTGAACCTCATCCAAAGCAAGCACGATTTGATAAAAGAGAAGCCCGACCTCATGCTCCTTGAAAGGAAGGCGCTCACGCAGACGCTGCTTGATTTGACGATTCACATCACCGCCACTTCCGTACTCCATGATGAGTAACAACTTATCATCTGACTTGAAGTCATCAAAATGCTTTACAATGCCAAAGTGCTGGCAAGCGGCAAGGCAATGCAACTCACTTCGGGCATACGATGCCTGTTTGTCGTCACTCAAGCGGACAAACTTAGCTACCACCATCTCACTGCTGTTCGAGCCACGCACAGCCGTAAAGGCTGCCGTTGTTGGATTCCGGCCAACCAGCGTTTGTAGGATATACATGTGCTCCCTTGGATCTCTCATCTCCGGCGGGTCCTCGCCCTCCTGTACCTCAAAGACATTTGCCTTTGGGTCTATGCTTTTGACGTATTTCTCCATGTCCTCCTCGCATGTGAAGAGTACCGTTGGAAAGAACTTGGTATACTGCGCTAATAGCTCCGCCGCAGGTTCCCTGTTTTCCTCCAAGGATGGCATCGTTAAGGATATGGGAGAATGAGATTCAGAAATAAGACACACGCCCCAAAGAGGAACTCGCGATAATATTCCAACAAGTGTGCTTGTTTAGAAGGAAGAAATAGAAAAACGCTCTGCGGACACACTAGAAAAGAAAAGAGTGGATATCACAATGGATGGCTGGTTTCTGTAAGCTTGCTTGGTGTGGTGGTGATACGTGACTGAGAAGGGCAGACGGCTATCCCACAATTTGATGGCTACTACGCCGGTGGGAAAGCACACCGTGGGTATTATTTGTTTTCCTAATATAGTAGTGGGGCATGAGGACGAGGAAAGAAGACGAATGAGGATGATCATGTGTTGTCAAGTGCAAAGGTTCTGCAGTATAGATGAGCCAGTGTGGTTTTAATGTGCTGTCGTCGAGCTAATCCCATGCATCACGTCAGAACTTGAAGCGTAGAAAGGCCATAATCTCCTCAGCGTCGCGTTTGCGCTTTGGCGGACGTGATGATTCCTCTTGGCCAGCTTCTGGCGTGGGGGTTGGGGTTGCTGGAACTACAGTCTGTGGCGTCAGCTGAGGGCTTGGTCCGCCGCTTGAGGGAGTAAGAGCAGCCGTAGCAGATTGACCACCTGTGGAGAGTCGCTGAGAGTTGAGTAGAGCCTCCACCTCAGCGGGCTCGTTGTTACTACGCGAAGCAACAGATGTGGGGTACTGTGTAAAAGAGCGTGGGGTGGAGAACACAGCATTTACTTCTGCGGACAGACGGGCCACGCCCTGCGATGCTTCGTAGTCCTGTGGAGAGGTAGAGGGTCCCGAGTTGCGCGAGCTACCGCCCCCGTTCGTCGGGTAGCGGTCAATGAGGTCAATGAGCATCTCCAGCACCCGTTCCTGTGTAGCAAGATCCTTGGGGGCATGACTGAGAAATACGTCATCCAAGCAGCGACTGCTACTGTAAATGTCAGGGCCCAAACCCACCAACGGACACTTGACACCGTAGGCGGTCCGCTCCATCAAGAAGATGGCCATAGCCACATCCTCCACGGAGCAGACGGTCTTAAGATGAAGCTTGGCGTGTGCCTGGGTGATGCGAACTAGAGACTCGAGCAGCCGTACCGTCACCGGAACTGCATCATCCAAGGTTGGTGTGGCGCCACGCGCGCGAAGAATATCATAGTACTTGGCCAGTACATCCGCCGCACGGTCAGAGAGCAGTGGCCCGTCCACCCCTGCGTACTTGCGTCTCACCCACCACAGATACTGAGCCACCTCCTCCGCAGTTAGCGGAGCGCGTGCGTTTGCGGCGGCGGCCGGTCCACTACATGCAAGGACGTGCTCCGCGATGCGGCCATCCAATTCGGGCTGCGGTGTATCCCACAAGAGAAAGATGAAGTCGAAGCGACTGAGCAACGGGCCGCCCACCCCAATCGTAGCCCGCCCATTCCGCTGCGAGGGAGGATTGCAAGCTGAGAGAACCGAGCAGACAGACCGCAGCTTAGTCACCAAGCCTGCCTTGGCCACAGAAATGGTTTGCTGCTCCATGGCTTCATGGAGGGAGGCACGATCGGCCGGGCTCACGGTTCGTAGCTCATCAATGACACAGGTTCCTCCATCGCTCAAGACGAGGGCACCAGGTTCGAGGACCCACTCCCCATTCTCTTTTGCTGCTGCAACGGTAAGTCCAGCTGACGTACTACCCATACCGGTGGTGGATGTACTCCGTGGAGCGACGGATGCCGCAAAGCTCAGCAGCTGCGACTTTCCTGTTGAAGGATCTCCAACGTAAAGGCAGTGAATGGTAGAGCGGACATGCATCGACGACTTGCCCGCGGTGTTGGCGCCACCGAGGGCAGCCAGCAAGACAGACATCCGCGGTGCGTAGAGACCTGCCAAGTGTGGGCACACCGAGCTCACCAAGGCCACGTTGCGGGCCCACGTGTGCTGCTCAAAGGATCCATAGAAGGCGTCAGGATTGAACTTTGGTCGATCCACAAATGTTCCGCGACTCCTCTGGCCAGACACAATGGCAGCCCCGCGGTACGCCTCCATGGGGAGAAGGTTAATGGCTCGAACGGTGGGCTCGACCACAGGCCTGCCGTTTGGAAACATGTGTGACCACTTGAGGTACAGGATTCCAACCACCTCAACGAACTGACCCACGGTACAGTGGGTTGACAAGTCGTCCTCGAGGGTGACGGTGATGCTGCGGGGGAGCTTTCCAGACTGGTGCGACCGCGGCTGCAGGCGGCACTCGGCGTAGTCCATCCACTCATGACCGACGACCTGGAGCTCCTCTTGTTTGCAGCTTGGCTGCTCACAGCGAGGCTTTGTCTCTCGTGTGCGGTCAAGAGGATCAGAAAGAACCTCTACCGCTCGGCGGCAACGGGGACACATGAAGCGGAACCGGAGAGGTACGACCTTCTTTGCCCCCATCCGAACAATGGAGCCGCAAACCTGAACCAACTGCCCTCCTTGACGAGGAAGGAGAGGCAACGGCTGGTTCGAGAAGGGTGGAAGATGTGTCAGTCGAATCGAGATGTCGTCCTCCTTGATGTGTCGTCCAGCCTCTGCGCACAGCGTCATACACTCAGACCGCACAGTCTGCATGAACTGCATAGTCTCCATGAAGAGCATCTCACTCAGCTCGGGGCAGAGGGACAGGAGATACATGCAGTCAATCTTCTGGCGCCACACACACCGTCCACTGGACCCTTCACCCTCACTGGACGGTGGAATGAGAGGCTCTGGAGGCTCGCAATAGGTAACCAGGAAGTGCCGCAGACGCTTCACAAGCGATTCCTTCATGCCATCTTCCATGACAAGAGAGCTGGACTCCATGGTACGTACAGTTTGTGAAGTGATGTATGAGAGGTCCTTCAATATCAAAGGCTCTCTTAATTCTGCCTTGTGATCAAAGTCACCTTCAACAATGGCTGCATCCGTCACAGCACGGGTGCGGTGTCAACGTATAAGCTGTGTGGTTAGGTCAAAGGATGGGGGGAAGATGAAGGTGTAGGCACGCCACATACAGCAACCAGATAACCAACCAAGCAGAATGACTTTCTAGGAGAATGGTGAAGTCATGTGCGTGTGCGTGCATCGACATTCACGAGCTCAGCGAGGCGTAGTACTCCTCCCACTCATTCGAGTCTGGAAAAGATGAATCGAACTGCTCAAAAAACTGCTCTTGCCGTATTTCCTCCTCCAGTTGTAGTAGGTAGGACTGAATCTCAGGTTGCGAGATGTCCACATCCCAGCCCAGCGCCTCTCTCCAGCGTTGTGTCGAAGACGCATCGTCAAGATTCTCCTGGCGGAGTCCCCGTAACTCAGTTGCTCGAACCGAGGCGCGGTGAAGGGATGTCTGTGCACGAAGACGCTGCTTGATCTCCTCCCGCCGTCCAATGAGAGACTTGACCCCATGGCATCTCCTCTCAAGACTCATTGATGGTAGTCTGTACTGACCACCAAAACACAGAGAACAAAAACAAACTTCAATCGCAAGGCAAATACTACGTTTGTAGGATCGATCAACTTCCGCGTACGCAGGTCTGGACTGAATGGGAGTGAGGTGGTGTTGTATGGAGTTTCCGCAAGATAATATTCCTCACGGCTCTATCGTCGTTTAGCTTTCTGTACGTGCGTTTCTGACCTGCAACCAGCAGCAACGTGAAAGAAGGAAAATAAGAGGATCATTCACGGCAAAGTACTCTCCATCATCACCGTATTGGCACACACTATATTGGTATGTATCAGTTGAGTAGAATTGGGGGGTCACTCGGCAGCAGTGTGTCGAGTAGAAGATATACATGGTAGCCCACAATGAAGTTATGGGTAAAGGCGGAAGGTGCCACCAAGCATGTTGTCTGGTGGGGGATCACTACGCAGTCCGCGGAGCTTCCGCTCCCCGCCCATGACCACAGCTCCCTTAAGATGGTCCTCAGGGCCCTCTACGGGCTGACGAAGGTCGCGGGTATCGCGCATACTGCGTCGCCATAGCGCCTGGCGGTGATCTCCGTAGACTTCACCCGGATTGCCGTACGGAGATTCACGGATTCCCAGTGCCCCATGTGGGTAGTTTCGAATGCACGACTTGTGAAGGCCATTCTTGCGCAGCTTGAGGTGCTCCCCAAAAACAAATGCGGAGTCCTTCTCAATCTCCCGATCAAGGACAAGGCGATCACGGCGTGGATTCTTGATGACGCTCAGGTCCTCCTCTTCTCTGGAGGGGAGCAGGTTCGCCACGGGTGGGTGAACAGTCGAGTGAAAGCAATCGGGCTTCACAACCAATGACGTATCTACATCCTTTACACGATCAAGGACGTACTCCGACTTTCTGCCCTCCTCTGGCCCAGTGTGGGGAGGGTTACAGTGCTCTTGAATCTCAAAGTCGTTGCTACACTCCCAAATCTCGCGTACACTACGTTGGTACTGTCCTCGGTGACTATCAAATGGGGATGGTCCATCCCCACGCCAATTGACGTAGAAGGCTGGGAGTGTGGCCCTCGGTGGCTCATCCCGTGCATTTGCCAGACGTTTGGCTGAGTTGCTCGCCGCCTGGCGTGAGGCTAAGCTGATATCCCCGTTGGTTCCGTTTGCTGCCTTGGCGGTGCGCTTGGAGACCAGGTGGTGGTCAATCACCGAGAGGGCGTGCGGAATGGACATGGAGGAGGCCATGGCTCCGTGAGTCTAAGTCAAGTCAGGCAATCCTGTAGTGAAGAGAGGCTGGTTCCTAGCCTGGAGATCAATGACACAGCGACACCTACTGTATAGATGGGTGCTCCCCGTGGTGAAGAGTATACGACTCGCACAGCACCAACACAACACCCCTGTAGCTACGGAGTTTGCGTGGCGGTGACGGCAAGGCTACAGCCTATGCACAAAACAGAGGTGAAGATCGAAGTAGATGAAAGCACGTGCGAAGAGAAATGGTTCCACCATCGTCATCAAGTCAGCAACAGATCTTTGCTGGAGGAGGGGAAGGGGTAAAGCAGTGAGTATTCAGTGAGTAGCAGAAATATAGCGCACTGTGGCTGTGGGTCAAAGAAGAAGAGGAACACATGCACACACACGTACAATAATAATGATTATTGAGCAGATCTGATCTGGTGAAAATAGTGTGGCGGCACGTGGTTACTCTGTCGCATCCACGATACCTTGATCGGAGATGCAGTACACACACTCCACCTCAGGCAGGCAGGGGCTATCAAAAATTTTGCAAACCCGCTGCTCACCGCGTCCTTTCCGTAGGGAGAGTCGAGTGGTCGATGCATGGGCCAAGATGTGGCCGCCGACGGGCTTCTTTGGATCGGCAACAAACATGGACGCGCCACCAGGGTCTGCCACCACCTGGTTGGTGATGTAGACCGCCACGTTGAACTCCTCCGCTATCTTGATGAGCTGGCTCAGCATCTTGCCCAGCTTTTGCTGCCGCTCCGCCAACTCCCCTCGGCCGGAGAAGTCAACCCGGAACAGCGCCGTGATGCTATCCACCACGAGCAGGCTAAACTGGTCCTCTGCCATCTGAGCAGCCACTAGGGAGAGGAGATGTGACTGGTGCTCGTGAGTGTAGGCACGCGCAACAAGGATGTTCTCCAATGTAGCTGCTGTATCCAAGCCAAAGCGCTCAGCAATGGGCTTGATTCGTTCTGGACGGAAGGTGCCCTCAGTGTCCACGTAGATTGCCTTGCCACTTCCACCTCCCATACTGAGCGGGAGCTGGCAGGTAACACAGAGTGTATGGGCAATCTGGGTCTTGCCTGTTCGAAACTCTCCAAATGCCTCAGTGATGGAGCGGCTCTCCACTCCACCCCCAAGCAATTGATCAAGGGCTGCGCTTCCGGTGGTGATGCGACGAATATGCTCGCGCTGTTGCAGATAGGCAGTACCCGTCACGAAGGAAGCGCTGCAAACCTTGCGGGAGGCCTCCATGATTTTGTCCACCTTGGCGTCAGACAGGCCCTTGATTTGGGCTAAGTCCTTCTTGCACTGCATGTGAATTCCTGGAACGGTGTAGATGCCAGCGGCCTTGAGCTTGGTTACGTCTGCTGACGGAATGCCTTGCTCCATGAGTCGATCAATCTCCATCAGCGGATGCGCCCCCTCCTCCTCCATCGGAGTCATGGATGGATGGGCGGCACCGCAATGGCTGACCGCTGCCGCCGAGCCTCGCAGGAGCTGCTCCATAATAGTTTGGGGATGTAGTGGTAGTCTTAGAGCGCCTGTGTCTGCAGGGAAGAAAGAACAACAGAATGGAAAAAAAAAAGGAACGACAACCTTGGGGTCACAGGATGAGTCCCGTCTATACAGCCACTTCCAGAAGGCCAACGCCAAAGACCACTTCGTAGCTACGAACAACATAATTAGTTGTGGATTCATCCAAAAACTCAAAGCCCACAAGCAAATAGGCACACCAACGGATCAAGATTCGATGATGCTTAGAAGGGTACCACACCCGCCCTTTCCGTCCTACCCTCGGCCATACGGAAGCATGTCGATGGGCACGGGAAGATGTGTGGATGGAAGGGTGATGATAGATAGTCACTGCATTTATTCTCGTTTACAGAGATCAAGAGTCAACAAGGGTTGGGGGGAAAGCTGGTGGAAGGGGGGGACGATGCTACCATCGCACCTACTGACTGCCAATGGTTGCAAGCGTATCAAAGAACTTCTGAGCGTAAGTGTTGATGATGGGAGGAACCATGCTGGCGGTGGTGAGTCGCGTGATGTTCATGCGCATTCCCTGGAAAGCTAGCTGGACGTAGGCGTCGCGCTTGTAACGACGGCGGATGTACTGGAGATAGAGCAGTGTGGCCATGGCACCACCATTGAACATGACGGCCATGGGGATGACAGCCTCAAATGTGGACGCTGCTAGAAGAATAGCCTGGCGCTTGGACATCAGCATCATTTCATACTGCTGGTAGAAGCGGTAGAATGGACCAAGGATGAGGATGAGCTCCCCACGCCGACTCAGCAGCTCGTTGGCGCACTGGAGACCCCACACCACGGGCAGCATGGACACAGGGGAAGCACGGCTGATGTACAATGCCAGAGATAAGGCAAGGGATAGGGTGCAGTAGTTGTCTGTCAGCTGACGCAGACCGCTAACATTCAGCAGCCCTCGAGAATGCATAACCAGCAGTTGATGAATCATGTTCAGCATCAGCAAGGCACTCCACATGCTGGCTGCTGAGCGAGGACTGAAGGAGCACGCCAGGAAGAAGACTGGCGCCATCACCATCATCAGCAACGAAACGGCGAGGCCAACTTTCCCTGTCTCGGCCACCTCCACTTCTCCACCAATCTGCGCTGGGGCAGGGATAGATCCCTCCCCGGTGTTGTAGGTAGGCGGAGGAACTGGGCGAAGAAGATTCGACAGCTTCTTCAATCCGTCGCGTGCTGATGCGTTGGTTGGGTCAATGGAAAGCGCACGCTCAAACTCTTCATGTGCAGCTCGGTACCGCTTCTGGGCCCACAGGGAGGCGCCAATTCGTAGGTGGGACTTGATATTCTCATGGAGCTCGATGGCCTTCTTTGCATCCGCGATGGAGGCATCATATTGAGCCAACTCATGCTTTGCTGCTGCTCGGTTGTTGTAGAAAATGTAGTTGCTTGGATCGGCCTCGATGGCCTTGTCGTACATCACCACCGCATCCTCGAAACGCTTTGCCGCGAAGGCCACGTTTCCCTGGTTCTTAAGCTCTTCTGCTATGGAAGCCATCAACGTGTGTTAGGCAATTATTTTGGCTATCTAGGACCTTGATTGATGCAAGTACGTCCTCAGACCAATTATGACGGTGTTGAGGCGTAGATTGGGTGGCAACGACTGAGCAATGTCAGTATGAATCATCGAAGGAAAAGAAGAGGACAAGAAACGAAGCATTGATAACACTGAAAGCACAACAGAACAAGCATAGACAGCTTCTAAACCACTAATTGCAGTGAGATGGGGAGGGGGGGGAGGTCACTACCCACACTGTGGATAAAGGAGCTCCGAAACGCTCATGAAGAGGTTCAGTGGGACACACATGGAGGAAATGTACACGCGATCGCACGCAGAATCAAATGAAAACGATTTCACTAATGTACATGCAATCGCATCCACAGAAAGGGGGGGGAGTAAAGCTGAGGAACCACACGGTAGGGGAAGGAAATGTGCCACCGCAGTAACGGTTGTCATACGCACCTCATGTAGAAGCTTCGCGGTGTTTGAAGCCAGTCTTAGATCCTGGATGAGTTACGGCGAGCGGCATTGATTGCCGGAAGACCTACGGAGGGAGCTGCGGTGGTCGATGCAGATCCGGTGCTTGGCGCATCGATCGCCACGACCGGCCGACGTCCGAAGAGCTTGTTGTAGTTCTCCTCTCGGTTGATGAGCTCAAGCTTGTACACCTTCATGTCATTCAGAGCCTTCTCAAGGGCCTTCACCTTGGCCTTGTTGTCCTCAAGAAGTTTGTTGATGAGATCCACGTCCTCCTGCCTAGACTCCCGATACATGTACTTGTGTTCCAAGGCAGCGTAGGCTGCCTTCAGCTGATCCACCATGGCCGCATGTGCACGACGCTCCTCATCCTGCTGGCGCTGGTAGTCTTCTACATGTTGCTGATGAGAAATGGACACGTCATGCAGCTGCTGGGAATGGGCGTCTCGCAGCTGCTGGAGAGTGCCATCATGATTTCGTCGCAGCTCATCCATTTCATTCCGCAATTGCTGGCGTTGCTCTTCTAAAATGCGCTTGAGACGTTCAATCTCACTACGAGACCGCTCCGCCTCCGCGTGCGAGGCATCCAGCTGCTGTCGGCCAGCCTCAATCTCATCCTTCGCCTTCCCAAGTCGTTCCCGCCATGCAGCAAGCGATGCATCGGTGTTGTTTTGAAGGTCATTCATCATGGCGCGATTCGCAGTATTGGCTGCCTCCAAGGCTGCCTCCTTCTCTGCTCGCAGCTGATTGCGCAGAGTCTCAATGGCATTCGCGTGCATCTTTGTCAAGCGATCCTTCTCTGCCGCCGCATCGCTAACCGCATTCTTCAAACGGCGCTCCAGGTCCTGGTTGGCAGCTGTCAGCTGTTGGCGGAGAGACTCCAGTTGTGTTCGCTGCTGAGCAATCAGAGCGTCCATGGACTCCTTGTGCTGCCTCGCGCCATCACCCATTGTCCTCTCCAACTCAGCCGCATGCTCCTTCTTCGCCATCTCCAACGCAGCAGTGGCGTCTACCAGCTGCTTCTGCAAGCCATCTACAGTCTCAACATGCTGCCCATGCTGCTGCTGGGCGAAGCTCTTCATGTTTCGAAGTTCACCCTCCAGCTGCTCTACTTGAATGCGAAGCTGTCGCTCTGTTGCCTCGGCGGTCACACGGGATTCACGGAGCTGACGGTCCTTGAAGTCTTGGAGTTCCTTCAGCTTTCGCTGGAACTCCTTCTCTGCCTCAGAGTTCTTCTTTCCTTCATCACTGTGGAGAGCTGCAAGCTCCTTCGCGTGCGCCTCCTTCAACTGCTTCATTGCCTCGGTATGCGCTGCGGCCTGGCGGCGGACCTCTTCTGCTGAACTCCGTCGAAGCGCCTCCACCTCCTCCTGGTGTGCTCGAGCAAGAGCCTCAGACTCGGCCTGCATCTTCGCTCGAAGTTCCTCTGTTGACCGACGTTGGTGTTCAGCCTCCGCTGCAGCTTGAGCTTGCGCAGCTTCCAGCTTAGCTTGGAGGTCGGCTACTCGCTGAGCATCAGCAGCAGCACGCTTATCACTGGAAGCCTGCATGGACTCCAGCGAGTCCTTGTTCGTCTGCAGTTCAGCCCGGAGCTCATCGTTCTGTTTCTTCAATGAATCCAACTCATTGCCAAGGTCACCTCCCTGAAGCATGGCGCGATCAAGATCTGCCTTCATCGCCTCCAAGTCACGGGCAGCACGCTCCCGCTCGCGTTGGAGCTCCATCTCTTGCTGACGGTGGAGTTCCTCCAACTGCTTTGAGTGCTCAGCCCGCAACGTCTCCTTCAACTGATCCATCGACGATGTGGATGAAGCGTTGTGCTCTGCAAAACGACGTTCCGCGTCCTGCATAGCGGACTGATGCGCTGCCTTCATGTCTTCCAGTTCCTTCTGGTGAGAAGCAGCCAACGTTTGCATTTGACGTCGCAGTTCTTCCTCAACGTGGTGAGCCTTCTCCAGGTCAACGCGAAGTTGCTGCAAGTCTGTTTCCGTAATGTCCGCATTGGAGGCCAAGGATTGGAGTCGAGCCTCCACCTCGGCCTTCGCCGCGAGCGCCTCTTGGCATCTCTTGGTCAGGTCATCCACTTCACCAGTGAGTGCGTGATTCTTCGTTTCCAACACCCGCATCTCGTTCTCAAGGTTGGAGCAGTCGGCATCCAACTTTTCAGCGCGTGCGCGCAACTCTGCTTCGGACTTGCTCATCGCCTGGAGTGCTTCCTGCACAGAAGCCAGCTCATCTTGGGTATCAGCCAGTGTAGATCGCAGCTCCTCTTCGCTGGCTTTGCTAGACTCGAGCTGCTTCTGCTCAGATTGGAGGCGCTTCTCTAGCTCCTCCTGCGTACGCTGGAGCTGAAGCACTTGGGCTTCTAAGCGGCCCTTCTCTGTCGTGAGAGACTCTACTGTGCTTTCCAGCTGGCGGCTCTTGGTGAGCGCATCGTTGAGCGCGCGCGTCTTGCCATCAGACTTGGCATTGAAGTCAGCAGTCAAACGCTCTAGTTCGTCGGTCAGTTCCTGAACCTTGGCACTCCAGTGTTCGTTTAACTGCCGTTCAAGCTCATCCTTGGCGTCTAGTTGCTGCGCCAGCATGGTCTTGTAGCGCTCGTTGTATTCCTTCACTAGGTTAGCTGTCTCACTGTCTTTAGAGTTTCGAAGCTTCGATACTTCATCTTCGAGCAAGGAAGAGTTGCTCTCGCGAAGATCCTTAACCGTCTCCCGGAACGTAAACTTAGCCCGCTCCACCTCCGCCGTCATGGCAGAGACTTTGCGTTCATATTCGTCTTTTGCGGTTTTCAGCTGACGTTCCAGATTGGCCTCCACCAGGGCGAGCGAGCGCTTCTTATCCTCGGCGGCATCCTTCAATTGGCCCTTCATGGAAGCTTCACGGTCGTCGAACTCGGCGGTGAGCCGATTGATCTCATCTGCGTGTTGCCGCAGCAGCCACTGGACGCGCTCCTCACTATCCTCCGAGCGGCAGTTGAGGGTGTAAATCACCTTGGTAAGCTGCGCGATCTTTTTGCTGGTTTTGTACTGCCAGTCATCGTCCCCACCCCCACGGTTGGCGTTTTTGGAGTGTGGGGCCTTGCTCATGATGCTCTCTCTCACTTCGCTCCCGCAGTCGTTGTGTTGAGGGTGATTGAGGGGCTGTATGATGCAATTCTTCTATCCTTGCGCTCACACCTAACGTGGAACACTATCAAAATGAAAATGAGACGAAAGAACCAGACAAGTGAACACAAGGAGGCAACGGCGGTGGATGCCACTGAGAAAAAGGTCGTCTGTGGAGTCCCTGTGGGATCCATGGAATTGATGGAATCTCGTAGCAAGAGCCAACACCGCTGAAGAAGGACAGGGAAACTTGTGGCTGATCTTCCCCCATTCCCATCAATCGTTGGCCATGCTTAAGCTTTACTAGTTACTGGCAGCAAGCTACCACTGCGCCTCGTGGAGGAGGAGTGCATGGCAAACTTCCACGCGTTGGCGCGAGACTGCTGTAGCTCCGTCTCCCCACATTCCTATGGGCTGGCGGCAAATGCCGAGAAAGCAGTGGTATCCCCACCTTTCCCACTGCCACTGCCACTGCCACCACAACAAGCTCAGATCTGTGAAGGTTCAAACAAGAATAACATTGAACAGGATCCCCCCAAAGTTCATCAACAGTGACGGAGCCACTCCCACACACCTCATGCGAATGACCAGTTGCATCAATGGAGCATCCATCCGCCCATCTGGAGGTGCAAGGGATGCTCTCACGCATCGTCACCATTATTTTCATATTTTTTTGTGTTTGTGTGGAATTGTTACGGTTGTTAGGAGCGATAGAGGCCGGCACTGGCGACCCACTCAGGAAGAACGAAGCACCATCGCCCGAGATCATATCGTGCAGAGAGATACAAAACGGGAGACCTGCTCTCTCGGCACGCTCTCACTTCTTCGCTGCTTACGCCGAGAAGCTGATACCCTGGCGCATCGCCCCTTTATGGACGTCGTAGTGGCAGTGAATGGTCAGCTTCGTCTGATTAACGTGAGGAATGGCACCACCAAAGGGGAACTCCGCATTGATCTTTACTTCTCCGAAGCTGTGAATGGCTGTGGAGAGCTTCAAGCCTCCGACGAACCGCTTCGCCATGCCTAGCTTGAGGTTACTCTTCCAGCCACCCTCGCGGGTTTCGCTGTGGTCGAGTTGAATACAGGAGTTAATGTTCGCACCCCAATCAAAGCCAGTGGCAGCAATCTTCCACGAGCCCTTGGAGGGAGTGATCTCACCGAGGAGGGATGCATCCCTCTTAGGCGTGGAGAGAGATATGGCGTGGGAAAGGTCTGAGGTGTGGGTGTTGGGATCCACGCTGAGGTTGCTCCCCACCTGAACACCACGGAACAGTCGCTGGAGGTAACTAATGGAAAACGTCTGCCCCTTGACGTACTGCACTTGTGCGCAGCCTCCGCGGATAATGGGGGACTGGCAGAGGAGTACCACCGTTCCGTCACACATGTTTTGCGCCTTCTGGGCCATGAACTGGGCCACGACCATTCCACCAGTGCTGAAAGCACGTTGGTACATGAGCTGGTACTGGTTCAACGTGCTCCAGCTCGCTGCTACCATATCAGTGAACCCGTTCTGCTGAAAGTTCACCTCCCAGCTTGAGCGCTGTGGGTTAGACAGCAGCCACTTGGAGGAGACCAAGATGTTGGGCAGAACACTACGGCCGACGGATAAGAGGAGGCCTTCCTGGAGCTCATGCTGGTTGCCCTGCAGGAGAATATCATCCACTCGGCGAAAGAGGGAGTCGTAGGTGGCCTGTGGGCGGCCCGTGGGTGCGCGCATGGATTCTGCCAACTTCTTCTCAAACGCACTCTGGCGCATCGTCTGACGCTCCTGGTCAGTCACGAGCGGTTTTTCCGCATCCACCACCTTGCGGGTGGGGGCCTTCACCACCTCATCCTCGTTTGTGGTTGCTTTGCTACCACCTCGGATCCATTCCTTCAGCATGCTTTAGAGAGGGTTCAAGGAAATACAACGATGGCACGCACACACACGAGTGTCTTGTCTCGATGAGATAACTCACGTAGTTGCTAGCTGTGCACAGAATATAGAAGAGACACCAACAATGACACAAGAGAGGGAAAAAGGCATGAAAGGCATTCGTGTGTGCAACAGAGAGTTGATCGCATACTCCCACTAGCCATCCACTACAGCCAATCCAGCGGCTGAGGGCGGTATGTGTGGGGTGGTCCCGCAGGTCAGTGATTTTTTTTGTTTTTACGGACGCAAGAGGAACAAGCAAAGAGAGAGTCTTCCTGCGTCTAGCGATTTTGGTATTCCTCAATCTGCGTCAAAATATCGATGAATAGGGAGGCACACCTGATAGCCTAGTCCGCCTCGGCCACCTCAGTGAGCCAGGTCTCCACCACATCGTTTGGTACCCAGTGGAAGTCACGGTTTTGGGTGGTGCAGCGGCCCACTTCCACGTCGGTGGCCTTCACCGCCGCTCCTATCGCGTTCTGTACCGCGGAGAGCGCGAGCATGGCGGCCTCCTTCTCCGTCAGGGAATCGAAGCCCACAGACTTCTGGCGCTTCTCCAAGTAGGCCGTCGCCTCAAGCTGGCGCTTCCCGGCAGCGCAGGCGTGGTGGCCGCCCACCCACCCAGCGGGATCGACCGTGTAGATCTGCGGCATCCACTTCCCGTCCGTATCGCGCTGCTCCATTCCAATGAGAGTCGCAATGACACCCATGGGCCGAAGTCCCGCATGCTGAGTACGCACCTGTGCCTTGTCGCCTAAGCGCTTCGCAAGAACGCTCACTGGGATCGGCAGCCCAAAGCGCTGCTTGTACTCGGAGGCCTCCTCACGGGCCCGCTGAGCCATGGACTCTCCGTCCGGTGCGCGGCCCGTCATGCAGCAGCCGATATTGTCCGTGACGATGTACATCGCCGTGATGGACTCCGACTTCATCAAGCGTTCAGGAACTTGATGCTGAGTCACCACCAACACACCTTCGGAGTGGCGAATGGCCACCGTCAGTAGTCCAGGGTAGGTCACCGCCTTGAAGGCGTACTCCACCTGGTAGAGCGTGCCCTCTGGGCTAAAAACCGTGATGTACTTGTCGAAGCCTGCGCGACTCATCGTGTCCGGACTTGGATATCAACAGGCAATTCTAGAGTAAAGAGGGCTTTGGCGCTAACACACACACAAACACGAAGCTTGGGTGTGAGATCGAGTCAACTAATAACTACAACTCTTTGAAACGTGTGTAGAGGATAGATTGTGGGGAGAATTGTGAGTTGTGGAGTACCTCAATGAGGTAAGATGTGCAGTCACCATGGGCACGAAGAAAGTCAGAGGGATTCAATTGGGTTCAGCATGTGAAGCGTTCAATAACCGGCCACAGTTAATGGCAGTTGTTCCGGTAGAATCGCGCAAAGACTCGGTCACCGTGCGCCTGGATGCTCGTCTCCAAGGTGCGACGAAGCGGTCCAACCCGTGTTTCCATGGCGCTATCGGAGGCATGACGGTCGTTGGTGTGCATGTGCATGGATGCTCCTGGGGCATTGGAGCCGCCACCGCCTGCAGCAACAGTTTGGAGTTGGGAGTTGTCGCTCGTGAGCCAACTTCCCGGAGAGGTAAAGTCCTCGTAGTGCTTCTCGTACTTGTGCTGAGCAATCTTGAGCTTCTCCAGCTCCACGAGGTTCCGATAGCCCGTAAGCCCGAATTGTGGGGCCGTCAAGACGGCGTACCGCATCTCAAAGATGGATGCGCTGGGCTGCAGGAGGGATTCCTTGAAGCGAATGAGCTCCTCCACGCTGTACTCGGGGCGGAACCAGTAGGGCTGTCGAAGCAAGTGAATGCCCTGGTCATAATGCACGAGCTCCTGTACCACATGCTCACTAATGGAATCTGCGATACGCTCCACGTGAAAGCGGAAGCGATTGTGGATGCCGGTGCGCAGGTCCATGCAGCAGGCTGCCGCTCCAACGCCGATGTTGGGAGTGTCCGGCTTGACCGGATGAAGAACGTGAAAGCCTTGAACGCTATACTCGCCGTAAGGAAGCAGCACGATATCACTGATGGTAAGGTCAAAGTCTTGAAGCACCTCTGCGCATGGGGTACCATCATCGGTGGTCCACTTTCGCAGGAAGTGATCTATCAGCTGGCTTCGCGGTATGTCCAACGGAAGCTCTGCCGCCGACAAGGTAAGCTCGTGAATGGCATCCAGTACATCATCATCTTGCGTTGCGGCAAAGTTGGGAAGGTTGAACGACACCAAACAAAAGGTCTCTGGGGCGTATGCCTCCAGGCACACCACGCCAAAAGACCCAAATCCAGCTGAAATCTTCTTTTCCTGCTCCAGCTGTGCTACTGCGTGGTTGATATCTCCCTGATGTGCTGCCAAGCTGTGAAGCGCATCATCCACAGAGACTCCGTACCGGCCGCAGAGTAAGTTCAGCGTGCGATAGTTCATACAGTCAAAAGGATGTGTAGAGAGGGGCATAAGCTCTCCAAGGCGGCCAGAATAGGGCATGCGAGAGACGGGTTTGTAGAAGGCAACGCGATTTCGCATGATACCGAACGAGTCCCCCGGAACTCGAACATCTGGATCTGGGTCTTCCTCTGGAGAAGCATCGCTGCTGCGGAGCTCCTGAAGAAGCTGACGTGGGGGTAGCTCCTGGTCCAAATGCTTGAGCTCCTCCTCCGTGACAGAGGCGAGAGGCTCAGCATAGTGCCGTACCGACATGCCTATGTTGCCCAAGGCCGCTACGCATCGTCCAATCTGACCGCGGAGGCGATACATTGGTGGTCTCGCCGCTCCCTCCTCTGTAGCTCACTTGAGACTAAGATGGGAGTTTGGTGCGCACAGACAAAGCTTCTATCGCACCCTATCACAAGAACAACAATATGAAAACGTGGAATCCAATGAGGATGAGAATGAATAACAACAAAAGCGAAAACGGAAGCAGCAGACCTCCTCAAGGATGATCCTACAGAAATCGCAATTCTGGTGCTGAAGCGCATGATAGCGCAGCAACGCAGCAAGGTAAAGCCAAGTGCTTTTGTAGTACCCACCCACTAACAACCGCCACAAGGAGGGAGTCGATTGGTAGTGAGGGAGGGCAACAGCTCCGACTGACTCGAGGGGTACCAGCCGCATCTTCTCCACGAGAAAAAGCAGCCGGGTTGGGGATAGTTTTACACCCTGTGTCGTGCCCTCCACTGGCACGTCATTGCCATCCAGAAAACAAAAATCCATCGATGCAGCTCCATGGCGGCTCGCAAGTCTGGTGCCGTGACGCTTGACCTACTTGAAGCCCCTGTACAGCACCATGATGGAGCTCTCCTCAATCGTCACCTGTCCACTCGTTGCATCTCGCACCAGGTTGAAGGAAACAGCAGCACAGTTCTGCATCTTGGACTTCTTCGACACATGGGATGACTCCACAGGAAGAAAGCGTCGGAAGAAGTTCCTGAAGTAGCCGCTGTGGCCTACCACGATGATCTCCTTGAGGTCATCGTTGGTGCGGATGGACTCCGAGATGGCTGGGGTCAGACTCTCACCCCGTGCGGCGCCAATCATCTGCTGGACAAACTTATCCATGCGCTGGTACACGTTGATGCCCATTTTCTTGTTGCCTTCATTGAGGGACGGGTCGAAGACGGTATGAAGCTTCGCTGGATCCACAATATAGCCAAGGCACATGGGAGCAAGCTTTCCCTTCTCGGTGGAGAGCGATTGGGCATCAACGTTGCGTGACCCCTCCTGCAGGGAGGAGCACACCGCGATGCGCTCATGTGTGGAGCGCATGCGAGACTCTAGGCCAACGAGGGCGGTTTCCATGGCTCGGCGAAGATTGCTGGACACAATCACAGATGTTGCGGGGTCCAGAGAAAGCTTGTCCTTGGCAGTGGCCAAGAATGAGCTGAGCTCCATCGCCTCCTTCTTGCCCTTTGCACTGAGTGGAGAGTCAATGAGGATTGACTCAAATGGGTTCATGAAAAAATTGATGGTTTCGTACGTAATGGCTCGGAGAACGCGCATCGGCCAGCCCATGCCGAATGCGTTGAAGATGGAGTTCCAGACCGATTGACCGTGGCGGATGAAGACGATGCGGATAACACGCTTTCCATTCACGTAGGAGTTGCTCCCTTTGCTATCCATTGGGAATGCATTCGTTCCAGTGAACTTCTTGGGTAAGTCATCCGTTTGGATCAAGTACTTCATACTGTAGAGATAATACTTCATCTTGATGTACATGTTCCTCCAGAATGGCGTCACATAGCCAGCCACGGTCAATATCACAATCATGACGAACCAAATAAACATAGTCGTCAGCAGTACAACACACAAATACAGTCCAGCCCAAGAGACTCAGTAGTCTATCCTTGGATGGAGAAGCGATGTATCGCGACTAACACTACTCACGGGTACGGTTTATTAGCCAGTGAGGGGATGTCCAGTGCAGTACACGTATGGGTGGAAGGTGGGGGGAAACGAAGCGTACACGCAACTAAATATATATGCTACGAAGTACAAAGGGGGAGAGGTGCGGTCGAAACTACCTGTGAAAGCGTGGAGACAGAGAGATGATGGAGAGATGCAAGCTCACGGTTGTTGGCAGTGCAAGAGTACAAGAAATGCAAACACGTACAATGCGGATGTCATAACAGAAAATGGAGCTGTTGTCGAGTGAGAACCCCTCACAGTAGCACGGGTATCTATTCTCCGCATGGAATTCGCAACGCAAATCGTAGATGGCCCACATCAGGCATGTCGCTTGCTATACTTCTTCTGCAAAGTTTCAATCAACTTTGGGGTTGGCACGTACATACCTCCCAATGGCAGCAGCTCGCCGACAAGAAGGCAATCTTCAATCCAGTTAGATTCTGCCAACCGCAGTGCAGGCAGCTTCGTCGACTGTAGGTATGCAGCCATGATCACCAAATCGCACTTTTTGTCCTTGTGGGCATAAATGACGTGTGTGATGCCTCCGCTGGCAAGGCTCTCAGGACTGAATCCACTCTTGATGCTCGCACCGCAACTCGTCAATGCCTGTACAGCAGCATTGTCCGCCTGCAGTGCAGGGGACAACACAAAGGTCAAGCCACTAAAGAGCATCGAATCAATCACGTTGTGGCGTTGTTGGGAAATTAAGAGTTCAATGTGAGCGCCGCCCTTGGATCGGCCTTCATCCTCATCGCCCTGTGCAGCGTCGGCGGCTTGCTTGCGGTTGGCCCCCGTCGCACAGCGGACGACGGCATCGTACACATCAACAACCTTGCACTGAAACTCATCAATCTTGTACATTGGCGGCAGTGAAGAGGATGCACCTGAGGGCTGGGCGGGGGTAATACCGCTGTTGGTCTTCTCCATGGCTACTTCTGGAGGGAAGGAAGTTGGAATGGAGTACTCTGCGTTGTTGATGACGTAGTAGGGGTGGCGGTAATGTGGAAGATCAAAACCCGTTGCCGCCATGGTTGCAACTGGTGGGATAGACTTCAACGCGTACATCGTTGGGTGAATCTGGCGGCTATGAAGCAAACAATCCAGCATCCAAGTGATGGGGACTGCCAAAACATTAATCGAGGCATCCTCCACGCATCGAATACACTTTGCGCTTCGCTCGTACCCTTGGCGGTAAATGAGGATTCTCACCATAGAGGTATCAAAGGTAGTCAAACACACAGCACCGTGGCGCTCCGCCATCCGCCACTCGACGGAGTGGCTTGGGTGGATGAGTGATTTTGGAATCAAGCCGTTGAAGTGAAATCCATAGCCTGCAAAAAGTTGCGGTACCCCACGGCGATCTAAAGGCTTTGCATAGAGGCAGAGGCTGCAGTACGTCGCTGCACGTGGCTGCTCCACATTACAAATAGGGCATGGCCATCCAGCCGTGGCTCCACTCATGGTGACCTCCACACAACTTTTTGCGGAGTGAATACCAGGAGCGAACCTACAACATAAGAAAAGAGAAGAGAAGAGACTGTTGTACGGATGACAGGATGCACTGGCATGTACACCACGCACTGAACTCAGTGGTTCTGAGTTGGGGAAAGAAATGAGTTGTTGTTGATTGCCGAAAATTTCATCGGCATGAAAGTTCCGTGTAGTTTACATGGCACGGGCCACCGCTCCTCCTCCCATCTCACCTTGAACGTGGGTTGATAGGGGGAAGAGGGCGGCTGTTGCTCACCTCCATCGTCTTCTCCAAGATGTTGTGGCAGGCATTGGGTGGCATGGGCCGCCAGCGCAGAAGGCGATGTACCGTTTGAGTCTCTGCAGTTTCGAAGGTGTGGGTCTCTTCCTTTGGGGCACGTGTGTACTGGAGCTTCTGCTGGTCGAGTGCAGTTCGTAGCTCCTCTTCTAGATTCTTGCGACGAAGGCCGGCATCCGTGATGTTCTCAATGATGGAGTGGTGCTGCCGACGGAGAGCATCCACCTGAAGCCTGGACACCCTAATCTGCTCTCTTTGACCATCGATGTCGCGCAGCATGATTTCCATCTCCTGGTCGTGCGTGGAGAGGATAATTTCCTCCTGTGCCACATCCTGATTCATTTCGTTGATCTCACGTTCCTCCGCCGCGGTCATCATGAATCGAGCGACTGGTCGCTCCGCCCCAACCTCCAGCTGCTGAAGCTCCGTGTGGTACGTTTCGAAGCGATATGCCACTCGAATGTCTGAGAGATGCGTGCGCAGAGGGTCATTGCCCAGAGAGGATGACATGTACCACCTCTCACCAATGGCCTCCCGCTTGAAGGCATCTCCAAAGCCGCACTGCAAAACAGAATTGCGAGCGATTTCACACAAGTCATTGGGGCTCAACCCCCACACCCGCGCGGCAATGCTGTACTCCTCAATGAGCGGTTCCTGTGTCTGGTGGAACATCATGGGGTCATCGGTACTCAGAGAGACGTTGAGCCCACGACGGAAGAAGGCAGGAAACGGGTTACTCAAGAATCGTAGGAAGAGAGCGTTGTTGCTCAAGGGCGAAACGTGGAGGCCAATCTGGGTAAGGTAGTAAAGATACTGCATGGGTGGGTCATTGCGTAGATTGATGCCATGGCAGATGCTGTTGGCGCATAGGAAGGCACCATAGAGATGCTGATCGGATCCTGACTCGCCACAGTGCGGACGAAGGGCAAAGGTGGAGAAGCCGCGTGAAGCGCGGAACTCGTTGAGGGTTCGAATGTTGGCGTAGAGGTAGTAGAGATAGTAGTTGTAGGGTGGGTTTTCGACTGAGGTCCACGCCCACGGTGAGACTGGGGTGAAGGGCAGGTCGATGGTGGCTTCATTGTCGACAGAGTCAAAGCCGCTCACGTGCTTCAGAAAGTTGTGGAGAGTGGGGTGCTCCGATGGGTGCAGCGAGGCCTCCCACAGTGGCTGGAAGATGTTCTGCAGGTACTGCCCGAAACTACCAATCACATTCTGCGCCCGAAAGACCTTGTACACGCGAGGAACCTGGATGATCCACTTGTTGTGCCGGCTAGACATGCCATGTGTGGCAAACCACAGCGACAGCTTGTCCCACTCACGAATGTCGATTCCATAGACAGACACACGGTTCTCTGCGTAGGTGTACTTATCTCTCGAATACTGAGCGAACACGTCGTGAATGAGCTCCGCAAAGTAGCGACCGTTCATGAAGTTGTCCGTCTTGAGAAGCAAGGAGCGGAGATCACCATTACCCATGGGGTTGTACTTGTTGTTGAAGTTGTCAAAGCGCTCAAACAAGGTGTGATCGGCTTGCAAGCTCAGTTGGTCTACCGTAAGGTTCGTGGTGATACCAGCCTTGGAGAAGAGCTGACCTAAGGTGAGGATGTCGTCTCCCTTCTTCATGGCAATGTCATCCGCACTTTCCTGCAGCTTCTGAAGCACAAACCTGAGCATCTGGCGTGGTGTCATTCCAGCGGCCATGTGGATGTGTGTATCCACCTTCGTCGCCTGGTAGATGTCGCGGTTGGAGGATGACCGCTCCTCGGTCATGCCAGCCTCATTGGCGTGGTTGAGGGCCAAGTGAAGGTGGTACTTGTGGTCCAAAAGCTCTAATCGCTTGTGGGTAAACTCTTTCACCTCGGCGCTGCCACAGATCCCAATGAGCTCCTGCAGATCCTTATGATAGTCATCCATGGTGGGAAGGCTCCGCGGCCATGCATGGACGGCGTTTCTAGGATACGAAATGAACACCGCATCACTCGAAGCATAGGACCACTCATCCTCGTTGAAGGTGTCTGTCTTGCGCTGGAAGTCCTCCTCCGCCCCACCACGCGATCGCTGATGCTCCCACGGATGTGGGGGCTTCCAAATGTACTTGTGGCGCATATCTAAGGCTGTGGCAATGCGCTTGGATGCCAAGGCGGCGTTGGGCAACCTCTTCGGACCACTCAAGACAGTTCTCGGAAAGCGAATACGGTAGTCGAGCACGGTGTTGTACTCCACCTCTCTTACCGTACTCAGGTAATGCCACCGGTTGAAGCTGGCGGCGGGATCCTGCACTCGGCCAAAATACATATCCCGCAGCATGTTCCGCTCTAGCCTCCAAGACTCCTCACGGAATGCCAAGCGCACATTGGTCACCTGACTGTGCTCAAACTCGTTGCCTGAAACTCCCTGAGCGTAATGTGCGCCGAGCCACTCGCGCTTGACTTGATCAGGGAAGGTGGAGACGACCACGCTGTTGTAAGCCAACTCCGTCATGTCAAGGGCACTCAGACGAAACATCTTCTGTGCCGTGGCGTACTCCTCCGAGAGGGCATTTGGGCTATGATGTACCACCATGGGTGATTCAGTGGAGATGGTGAGGTTCAGGCAGCGGTGGAGAAAGTTGGGCAGCGGAGAGTCTTGGTACCGCACCACCCCTTCCATATGATCCCGGAGAGGTGAGAGCGAAAGCCCAACACGATGGAGACCGCAGAGGTACTGCAACACAGGGAAGTGCAGAAGCTTGGCTCCACGGGTAATGACGTCGGAGAGCATGTAGCCACCAATCAGGTCATCCATCCCTGTACGATGATTGGCACTAATACGAAGTTGGAGCGTGTTGAGCATCTTGCGTTTCCGCAGGCTATTCGCGACGGTGAGGTTTGCATAAATGTAGTAGGTGTAGTAGAGCAGGTTTTGGGCATCTCCATAGGCAACCGTATCTGGAATACCCAAAGAGGCATCAAACTCCTTCTCTGGTCCGTGGGCGTAGTGCTCAACCTGAATCGCACCAACCTGTTGAAGAAACCAAGCAATGGTTGTATTCTTGGGATCGGAAGGAGCAATTGTCGCCTTCAGCATGGGAAGAAACAGGTTGTCTAGCTGATCTTGGAAGTTCTTGCACTCTACCCGGTATCCATCCGGGGGATGGCGCAGCATGCGCACCTGCAAGGTCCAACGGCTGCGAACGAAAGGGCCAACATTGTTCATCTGGAGGGAGGTGGCAATGTCAAGGAGCTCATTGGGGTAGGTACCATATATGGGAATGTTGTACTCCGCACCTTGAGGGGAGCGGGTTGCCATATCAGCCCTCCCTAGTGTCCGACGCAGAAGCTTATGGCAATAGGAGCCATTCAGATGAAGGAAGATGTACCGCAGCTCCGCACTGAGTGCAGTAAAGTTGTCAAGATCGGCATCACCCGATTCCGCACCTTCACCCATGGTCTGCCAGCCAAGACCTTCGACGGTGAGCACCTTGGGATCACTCACCCCAAAGCTCTGAAGCAGCTCCTGCAAGGTGGTGTTGGTGCCATCCTGCAGAGTCACGGAAGACTCTGGGTAGCGGCTGCAGCACTCACCGACGAAGTCCAGCACCTCTTGTGCATCCATGCTTTTAGACAAGGTCACCGATGGGTCTACCTTGGCAACTCGTGCGAAGACGCCACCACCACGTCGGAGGTTCTGCTTCTCTTCAATTTCAGCGTTGAGGAGAAAGAAGAGGCGAGAGCGCTCCTGCATGATGCCTAGGCGATGTTGGCACGCGGCCATGCATTTGGAACTACCAACAATGAGTTGCATCTTCTGAACATCCGATGCGAACTGAGTCCATGGCTGAAGAGTGTAGTACTGTGAAACGTCGTGGTCGGAGATGAGATACAGCCCATTTTCAGATCCAAGCGTCACTCGCGGAGGTAGACGAGAAGCCTCCTCAATAGATGTGTGCTTCTTGGTGGGAACCGATTTGTAGAGTGTTCGAATACACAGGGCTGCATCAATCCGTTCGTGCACCTGTCGCATCTTCACACCGCCATCATCCCCATCAATCATGACTTTGAACATGTTGGATTCCTCCAGCTCAACTAGGTTGGGATGACGCGATTGGAGGCGTGAGCTCCTATTGTGGTGTTCTCCCATTGCTGATATCCTAAGAACTATGTACAAGAAGCTCGCTGAAGTAGAGAGCTCAAGTGGGCTCACTCACGACCGCAGTCTTTGTGAGTGAGGTACGAGTGTGGGTGTGGCGTTCACGCGCCGCACTAAGCAACATCAATGTCGAATCGAAGAAGTAAATAAAAAGAGTGACAGGGTGCAGCAATCAAGAATGTGCGCCAAATGAGCGGCATTACTCAATTCGTTGATGGGGGATCTCATCCAACTTTCTGTTTTTACCACACAGGTTAGTGGGAATTTCTGCGCTGCCACCCCAGCCTCTCACCAGTGGGGGCACCCAACGCATGAGCCAAACGCCTGTCGCAAGCACGCAGGGCAGGGCAAGGATTGATGGATAGGTGTAATAAATTGAAATAGTAGAAGTGGTGGACGCTTAGGAAAACATCGTCTTGAATCGGGACGCCATCTTCTCCTTCTGCGCGCGCTCCATCGCCTTGGCTTCGTTGAGCTTCGCCGCCACATCCGCATTTTGGGGTTCCAACCGCTGAGCCTCACGGAGATCCGCAACCGCGCCTGTGGCATCATTCAAATGAAGGAATGCAGTTGCACGGCGGAAGAGGGCTTTGGTGTTGTTCGGATCATACTTCAACGCCTTAGTCGCAGATTTGTGGGCTGCAGACCATTGCTGAAGCTTGAGGTAGCACATGGCTGCATTGTTGTTGCACGCGACCTTCTGTTCGTTGAGCACCTTCTCATCCACGAGTGATTCCTTCACCTCTGCTAAGTATGATGCAGCTTTGACGTACTTCTCCGCAGCAATCTCGAAAGATCCGGATTGAAAGTGCGAGGAGCCAATCTGACGGATTTTTTCAGCAGCCTCCATGAGTCCTTTGTCATTCAGAGAGGGCTGGGCGTCGCATGCGTATTCTGGATACACATCACCGTCGGCGGGTGGCACGACATCTTCCAATGTATCAACCGTTCCGCAATCCACAACACAGCACTCATTCGTGGGGCGGTCAGCCACACCCGTTGAAACGTGCTCGATGTTTCGCACAGTATTCATACCCCTCACAACGCGGCCAAAGACAACGTGCTTGCCCGTGAGATGGGAAGCGGGGGCTACGGTAATGAAGAACTGCGATCCATTCGTGTTGCGTCCAGCGTTGGCCATCGCCAAGAGTCCTGATTTGTCGCAGGGAAGTTCAAAGTTTTCATCCTCAAACTTCTCTCCATAGATGGAAACACCACCTGTACCGTCACGCTTGGTGAAGTCCCCTCCCTGAATCATGAAGCCCTTGATAACACGGTGAAAGATGGAGTTCTTGTACGTCATCGGGGTCTGAGAACCGTTGGTTCTGGTCACCATCTCTCCATTGTTGCCCAGGCACAGCTGACGAAAGTTACGGCACGTTTGAGGAACCACGTCATCGAAGAGCTCCATCACAATGCGCTCCTTCTGTGGTGTACCACCTATGCACACATCAAACCAGCAGTAATCCTTACCCATGGTTGCGCTACGAAGATGTTTTGTGAATTCTTGTCTTACCGATAAGTTGAAGTTGAAGTAACCGTCCTAGAGTTGGGGGATGATTGAGGAGCGAAGAAGAAGAAGAGTCATTGCTTACAGTGCTCCTCATACAGCAGCGAGCTGCACATGCACAGTGTGACGATGACGCAGCTCGTGTGCTGGTGTAGACCGAAGAGAGACCTCCGAGAGAGACATTCTCGGAGATCTCCAAGGTACAGAAGTGCGGCCCAACAAACGTGGAGAAAGTCTAACGACGGTTCTAGAAAAAAGCAGATCAGCCGTTGATGGAGCGGCGTCACACATGCGAGCACGAGCGAATGGAGGAGACACTCCGGCCACGTCGATATGAGGGCGTTTAGGTTATCTTGCCCACTCACATGTATTATTGGAGCTTCAATAGTATTAGAACCCGTACTGCTTCATGAAGAAGCACACCACTGATGCCACCATGCACGCCGCGATCTCAAATCCGCCCTCGGTGACAAGAAGCTGGAATGGTCGCTGGCAGGAGAAGTGGCGGTAGATGCTCGTGAATCCCATCAGAGCAACGACCACAGCCACATTCTCATAATCATAGAGGGTCTTCGCTCCACAGACCTGAATCAGCATCAGCAGTGCCAATGAGCGCATCACCGCACTGACGAAGCAAGTGAGGGATACGAAAAAGGGAGGGTAGCGGTGAATGGAGTGCTCCAGACGACGGACGCCCTTATCAGCAGCACGGTAGTAGTGGTCAAGGTGGTGTACGATGCAGCCAAACCACAGCATCGCAAACACCTGCTGAGCAACAGCCGATGCCAAGACGTAGTACACATCAACCTGACGGGCGTGAGCAAGAACGACTTCCATTGGATGTAAGTGGCTCAAAAATTAGATCGTTGATGAAATGGGGAGGGGGGATCTTGCTTGGAGACATATATATATAAGAGAGAAGAGTGCATTGTGAGTTTTCAGAATCCCATCCACAAGTGACTCATGTACTCGAATGGTATCAAGTCACCCAGTGTTTGGCTATCTAAGCTTTAGTGGGAATCAAGCCGGCATCGGATACATTACATAACCTCTTCGTGAGTCCCTTGCTCGAAGCAGGGATCACGAGAGAAGAATACCAGACTCTATCTTCGTCGCAAATCCCACGAAGTACATACACCAGGAAGCATCATCATCCTATGTTTGCATGTGTGCGAAGGGCATCTTGAATTCACCGCCGGTACGACACAGGCACAACGGCAGTGGAGCTCACTATGACTTCGCGGCGATGGCCACACCAGCTTCCTTCGCTAAGGAAAGAAGATGGCTTGCGTAGCTTGCCTTCAGGTCCACCCAGAGCAGCAGCTTGTGCGAAGTGCCAGATGGCGTAGTCTGGGAAGACTGTGCATCGTAGTGCAGCTTTGGTGAGCCAACGCAATCAGAACTGACGCAGAAGGAATTTGATGCAACCTGGATGATGGCCTTGTATCCATCCTGTGCAGCCTGTTCGGCAATCAGGCTATCCAGCTGCTCCTTCGTGACCGCTGAGGTTGAACGTAGCACCACATCGATGGCACATCCCTCACGCACAGGAACCTGCAGGGCAGTGGCACTCAGTCGGCCAATCAGTTGAGGGAACAACTTCGTGAGAGTGCCCGAGCCATTGTTTTGGTGGGGTGCTATGGCATCGGAGCCGGAAGATACCATGCGAGCCTGACGCCACTCACGTTTCTCCGCACACCGGCCAGCCGCAGGATCAGCCGGCTGCATGGGAAGAACTGCCGTGTAGCTGAGCTCCTCTACGCCCACTGTTTTGGTCAGGATATCTACCAGGGGAGCGAGGGCAGCACCGACACTCACTCCAGCACAGAGCACCGGGAGACCCTTCCCTAGATTCTTACCGTTCACACACGGAACCACTGTTGCCGCATCTGCACTTTGAGCCGAAATGATGACAGCAGCAGCACCGGCCGAAACGTGGCTCCAGCTGCGCTCGCGAGTTGTACACGTACCAGTACACTCAAACACCACTTTGACCTGCAGGTCACCCCAGCCAACAGAGCACGCATCGTGCGCATGAGTCACACGAACGCGCTGTGTTCCGTTAACAACAATGTAGTCATCACTCAGTACTTCTACAGTAATTGCGTCTCGGCGATGACTCGGTAGTTCATTCTCAATTAGGTACGCTACATACTCGGTGCAGCACGAAGGGTCGTTCAGTGCGACCACTGCCAATGTTGGATCACTGAGGGACGCGAAGAACAGAGCGCGTCCAACCGGCCCGAAGCCGTTGATACCAAGGAGCAGAGGAGCCATCGCTGTGAGGGTGTCACTAGCACTTTTTTTCAGTTAAAATCTACGTGGCCTCCGTGTGAACTGTAAGAAAGAAACCAGGCAACTAAGAAAAAGGAAATGAAATGCATGCATCAGGAAAAGCTCTCTCTCTCTCTCTCAGCTGCAGTCAAGTGAAATAGCTCACCTGTTGTGTGACAATTCAGTATTTGAGTTACGCGGAAACAGAAGAACTGTCTGTTCTTCGTTTGGTAGAAGCACTGGATATGGATTTTGGTTGGAGAAGAGAGATCCTCAGCGAGGAAAAGTGTATTAGTTTCCGTCGCAATCGTGGCAGCAGGCATAGTGCATTTCCTCGGGTAATCTTTTTAACAGCTCATGAGCTCCCGCTGTGGAGTAGTCACCAAACACCATAGTAGTTGCATCCAATGCAACGGAAACATGCAGATACCCATCTCCAAGCAGACTCGCCATCTTGTTCACGGTACGCTCATCACTCGATAAACTTTTTGTACTGCTCTTCATTCATCAGTCCATCCGGAAGTGATGCACACTGAACCTTCACCAGCCATCCTTCTTGCTCCGGAGAGTGATTGATAAGGCCTGGTTCATCCGCCAGCCGCTCGTTTACTGAAGAAACGGTGCCTGTGAGAGGTGAATAAACATTACTGGTTGCCTTCACACTCTCCACTTCACCAACTACATCCTTCGCCGAAACAGTATCACCTACCTGCGGCAATGAGACAAATACCACATCGCCCAAGTTCTCCTGCGCATATGTGGTGACTCCAATCGTTGCCTCGCCACTCTCGTGCTCAAGCCATTCATGAGTGTCAGTGAAGTATCGCGTACTGTAGGCACGCGAGATAGCGCCGCATGTAGCAAAGCGACTGGCAGCAGAGCCAAGTGAGCGGGTGAAAATACGCTTCATAGTTCGCGAGTGAGCTACAAAAAAAAGAAAAACAATTCAGGTAAGGTAGTGCCATCAGTGGAGCAAAACTACATACGCGACTCTGCGAATCAAGCTGACAAAATGTTGTTTGGATAGTTATCCTGATCACAAGTCCTCGTCAGAGCTATTCTCCCCCTTCTCAACACCTTTTTGCGCTGTCTTGGCGGCTTTCAGTTTTTTCGCCCACTGTTGAAGAAGCTGAAGTTTCTCTTTGTAGAGGCTTGTCGGGCAAGAATCTGATTCGCCTTCGCCGTCGTCAAGCCACTCTGACACCTCTCCAAGAACAGTCTTAAACTGATCCATTTCTTCAGAAGGCACAACAGCAATCAGCTCCTCATTTTCAACAATTCCTTCGTTGCGGCACCAGAATAAGTAAGCCTCGAGGCTATTCTTCGCATCAGATCTCAAATGCTTTTCCAGTTCTATAGCATCAATGGCACGAAGATCATCTAATTCTTTTTGCTGCACATCTGAAGAAACGACTGCATTCCACCACACGATAGATGACTTTAGAGGCCGATTTGCGTTTCGCATCCGAATGTAATGGGTCTCTCCAGTGCCATTGGATGCATTAACGTTGCTGGGAGCTTTTCTTGTCACATTGACAGCACTCCTGGCAATAGCTTCCACTTCCGACACCTCAATTAGCTCAGACTCATTCACAGAAAGCTGGATGCGAATAATGTGAGAATTATTGGGGTGTGGAATTTCTGGCTGAAACACTTTAAGCTTCTCCAAAGCTGCACGAACACCGCTTACATCAATCGAGGCAAACGGTGTCACAGCATTTGGCTCCTCAAATAAGTGCAGCGAGAAGTCATCAGTACGGTTAAGCGTAACACTGACTGTACGACCGATAAAATTCGAAGTATCAAATAGATTGCGTTTGACTCCCTCCTTTGTGGAATCAACCGGAGGATGAACTGTGAAATAAATATCATCGCTCAGCCGCTCTTGGAGCTGAAACGACTTAGCGCGATAATGCGGTGATAGTTTTGCCGCGATGTATCCAGCTCCAATAGCGGCAGCCTCCTCCATGTTCATTGTACGATCTACTTCTCGGCCAAGCGCTTTTGAAATGCTAGAGATGATCTTTGGTGTCCTTGCAGTTCCACCCATAAGCTCAAAAGCATCAAGATCCGCAGGTTTCATTCCTGAAACCTGCAAAGCCTCCTCGGCTACCTTCGTGATTCGATCAAATATACCTGAGCACTCCTTCTCAAATACTTCACGAGTAATGGTTGAGTGAAAGTCTCTCTCTGGAACAATCCCTTCAACGGTGTAAGGAGTATTGCTATTCACAGATAAAACTTCCCGAACTTTGTTCGCAGCTCGCAGCAACGAGAATTGTGACTTGAGTTGAACAGCAGTTTTTCCACCAATAACTGGACCAATATTCATTTCTTTCATTGCTTTCTTTTCGATGAACTCAGCAACACAGAGGTCAAGTGCACGACCTCCTACAAATGCGTCCGATGAGGTGGCAATCGTTGTGAGAGTGCCGAATGCGTTTGTCATAGGGGAATTGTTCTTCGCTGGCGTGAATCGGTACACCCCGGCTGACGTTTGTGTATAGCCTACGTCGAGCACAGTAATAGTAACGGTTCTATTCCCAAAGCCTCGACGGCGCATTCCGTAATAAAAAGCAGCTGCTGTAGGTGCGTGAACTAATCCGAGTACATTGAGCCCCGAATAACGTGTCGCAGCATCCAAAATAACCTTCCTCTCAATCGAGCCAGTATTGTACGGAACAGTCACAACAACACTCTGAGGATCCAAAACTCCATCATTCCGAGCAATCTTTTGCGCATATGAAAGAAACATTGAATAAAGCTGGACCGCTGAGAATGGAGCGAATCGCTCTCCAATGGGCACATGCGTACGAGAATCGGAAATGTCAACGGCGTATTCGAACTTGGAAGCCAAGAATTGAGGCAGCGACGTGGAATTAGATGCAAGCACAAGAAGTTGATTTACTGCGGCGGCAGTCATCAAAGGAAACCGTGCTGCTAGCACTTTGGCAGGTTCACCAATATATCTGTCTCCGTTGCGAAAGCCAATATAATTGTCAATTTTTCGCTTCGAAAGCTCATTCAAGACAATATCCATTAGCTGATCGCTATGGGGTCCCGCAACTTTTAGATATTGTGATCCAAAATCTATGCCGATGACATGTGCGTGTGTAACCGACAAACACAATATGAGTGTCAGCAGCAGAAAATAATATCTCATGACTTGGAACCTTATCTCCAGAGCAACTGGATAGCCTTGTTATTATTCTACTGCTTTGAGGAATCGAGACTATAAAAAAAGTAAAAGAAAAATGGGCATCATCCACCAGCCGTACAGAGTTATCATCTTGGGGAAAATGAATCTTGTTCGATACTTTGTACACAGAAACAAGCAACAGGTGCACTCTAAATGTAAGGCTGCACCTTGCTAATTTGCGCAACGGGGAGCCTTTAGCGGCCGCCTAGCTTCCGTCATGACCTTTCTCCCCTTCGTTCGCGCGTCAACAACGCGCTTCCAAAGAGCAGTGTAAATCATTTTGGCCTTCTTTTCGCCAATGTTTGGATGCGTATCCATTACTCGACGAATAAATTCACCTTCGGGTATATGAACCAGTGTTCGGCCATCTCCTTCCGGCAAAATGCCCTCCGGATCCGTAATTTGGCCTTTTGAGATAGTGCAGATGAGCTCCAAAGCTTGATCCCTGTTGAATCCATTCGGATCATTAGGATCAACCGCAACTACTTTGTTGGTTTTTGCCACGGCAAGCAGCGAAGCGTACCTCAACGTATTAATTGTATGACGTGAATCTCTCAGTAAAGGAGAAACGCAAGCAATCACAACAGTTTTTGTTGGGCGTCGAACGGCAATTTCAAAGCAGTCACGGAGTAGAAGGGTCAATGGTGATCTGCGGTATGGGATATGCAGGTGTTGCGTACTACTTGCGGCCATTGCTCTGGAACGAATACAATCCTTGAGAGTCATTAATGACGTATTGATGAATTTTGTCTCGGCTTGCCTGGACTTATCATGAGTTGCGCTGTCAGCAGTATTTTCACTTCCTGCTAAATCAACAACAAACAGTTCTCCTGGCTTTGCCCATCTGCTTTCCTTGGAGACAATTGAAATTCGAGCAATCATGTGAGTACGCGAAGATGTTTCATTTCTTCCAGTTGCCTTCGTGGATCGTTGCGCCGCTGCCTCCTCGAAAGCTGCCAACAGCATCTCATCATTTGAGCACTCAAAAGCTTCTGTTCCAAGGAGCTTTAGTTCACCGCTCACATCCTCCACAACTTGAACTTCAGCGCCAGTGAGCAAATCAATATTTTTGCTGGATTGAATTTCGATTACTGTCAGGAACACATCGAAGTCTGCGAAGTAGGGAGCCAAATCCTCGGTGATGTAACGAAAAATGCCGGAAGTGGTGTACGTTTTACCACTTCCAGTCTGGCCATAGCAGAGAATGCAAGTTGATGCACCATCAGCGGAAAACTGAACCAGCGGAGAGCATGACTCAACATATACACGCTCTGTAGAATCTTGGTGGCCAACAAATGTGCCATCAAGGGCAACAGTGCAAGGTTCAATAGTACAGTTGCCGGAGAGAGAGATTTTCGGACACATCAAAACAAGATCCCGCGTTCCATCAACCTTTTGAACAATGCTCTCATTACTCATCAATTCGCCATCAAACGGAATAATTGGACGTGCACGAACAAAGATACGTGAATCCTGATCTGTGAACAGTTCATCTGGGTCCATGACATGCCGTAATTGTTTTGTTATATTGGGCGGAATTTTTGTTCGATTTAGGAGCTGTTGAAACTCATCGGACTTCGACCCAAGCTCCGCAACCAGTGGTATACTAGGCATAATCAACACTCTGACTCAGCAAAACAAAAACCGATAGAAGCCAACTATTCACAGGGCTACAAAATAGGTAAAAAGAATGTACACGAGAATTTGTGACAAAAAAGCAATAACGAATGCAGCATTTTCCCGATGCCATTTGCCCACGGCGAAGCAGTTAAGCGCACACGCACCCCACTGAGCATTCCTGCCGGACAAAACGTGCCAACGTACGACCTAGGCATCGCCCACCATCGTCAGGTGGAAACGTTCGCCACCGCCGCATCCCCACGCATTGCGTTGATGATAGCGCGAACATTGGCACCAGAAATTAACCAAACCATAGGCGCGCATACCCCCGCCACCCGCCCCCACGCCCGCGGCAACGCGTTGGGGGGAATTAAGGAAAAACAGACCCCCCCCCCAAAGGAATCCCGGAGGCCCCCTCGCAAAAAGCCCCCCCCCCCCACCCGCCCCAAAACGCCGGAATAGTTTTCGGGAAGAACGCCTGCGCGCGAAGGCAAAGCAGATGGAATACGGGGGCGGGGACCGGCCAAAAATTACCGGCGCCGCCCTCGGGTTTGGGATTGACAACCCCGCCGCGGGAAATCGGCGGGCGATTATCAACCCACCATATCCCCACATCAAACCCCCAAACAACGCGGTTTGGTTTGGGGATGAAGCCCCCCCCCCCGTTTTCCCCGCCCCCGGCAAAAGCAGCGCGGCGGCGAAACGGCGAACCGCGCCAACGCAAAGAAAGATGCCGGATCGTTGCGGGGCGGCGGGGCGGCGCACGGGGGCCACAGGGGGTTTGGAACAACGCAACAACGCAAGCGGGCCGCGATTGGATGGCGAACAGTTGCCCCCCCCCCTCCAATGCGGCCCCCGGAAATCGGAGCCCCCCGCCCGCCGGAAGGAAGGCGCAATGCAAAAGCGAAGACGGCTGGCCCATCGTCGTTTCCCCCCCGCCCGCAAATCCATCGCCCCCCGCGCCTCGCAATTATCATTCTCTTACTTTTCCCCAATTCCCAACTTTTGAAAAGGAAAAGGGCCCCGCCAAACGTCGCCGAAGCCCCGCCGGCGGGCGGGGGGTGGTGGCGGCGGTGGTGGCTTGTGTGCATGCGTGTGTGTGTGTGTGGGGGGGGGGGGTTCCGTTCAAAAAGCGCACGGCAAAGCGGGGGCCCCATCGATTCAGCCGCAAGGAAAAGGTTTAACGAATGCCAATTCCAAAAGGAGGCGGTGGGCCAAGGAATGGGGCGTCGCCGGGAATTGCGATTTGCGAGGGGCGGGGCGGTGGGCCTTTTGGATGGAGTATGCCATTCGCCCCGCCGCCCCCCGTCAGCGCCCGCGGGCCGCCCCCCGAAGGCCCCCCCCCCCGCCAATTCCCATTCGCCCACCCGTTGCGGGTTCCCCGCCCCCCTTCCCCAGAAAATCCAAGGCATCGCCGGTGACGTGACGCGTCGTTGTTTCGCGCAATTTGCCGGGCCATGGCGCGGCCAAGGGATCCCCGTTGCTTGCTGAATCGCGATGAAGTGATAGGGTTTCACCTCGTTACGCAGGTAAGCTTTCCGGAAAAGTGGGTAAACGTTTTCGTTGCGTAACTTAGATGCCTCGCGTGTGTGTATCGTCTGTGCCTTTCAATTCCCCGCAAACATATGCCGCCATACGTAGTTCGGACCTTAAAGTTACATAACAAGTTTTTTGAGCCCACCGCCAACCCCTTTTTGCGTCCAAAGCAAGCCTTACCCGGCGAGTGTGCGCGGGGATCTTCAAATGTTTTTTCTTCAAAAAAATACTTCTTTTCATTCCAAACTGTCTCTCTTCCTCTATTTCACGTGTGGGTTTTTGCAATTTTGACATCGGGTCCTTATTCCCCACAGCAAAACATCCCTTTTTTCCCTGACAAATCGCTCTCTTTTCTTTGAACTCGAGCTCCGCACTGAACCATGTAATCAAGCTGTGTGTCCACAACTCCAGCGGGGGGTGAACTTGCCACAAGAGCGAACACGAAACGGTAGTTGAGCAATGTGTGCTGCGTTGGACAGCGAGCGCTCGCTCTCAGCAGTCGAGCTTGGTTATCGCATTCGTCTGTTCCCCCGTTACTCTCACATATTATCGTGGCGCTATCGCTTCATCGCGATCCGCTCGAAAACCGGAGTTCGGGAAACAAAAGAGAAGGGGAATGACAATATCGTGAATTTTTGTAAGTCATGTTACAATCCCATTAGAAACTGTGTACGACCATACTCCAGTGAAAACACCATATCCCGTCCGATTTGTGAAGTTAAGC